>VDFB02145842.1:0-82699 GCA_007258455.2 Sequoia sempervirens | reverse complement strand
TTTCTCTTGGATTAGTCATGATGACTTGCATATCTTGAAAGGAGTATTCTCGTTCCCACTCGTGGTCTACTCATTAGTTTATCTAAAAGGTATTTGGCTCATTATATCTTTCAGATGTGTTTTATGTTTACTTTCATGATATGGATCTTGAATTACTATTTAATGATTTTAGAGGATTCACAGTGGAAGTTGTATAGTTTTGTTTTATCTCCTTGTTGCTATTGACAATTTGTAGGAGATGATGTATGGGCTGATTTCCTAAAATGGGGAATGAACTAGCTTGATCTTCTTAGAGATGATTACATCCATGTTTGTTAAGATGGTTTGATCTTGGTGATTGAATGAATGGACGTTGTTAAGGTTTCTCTTTCGAGTTATGAAGAAGATCATTCTTTGACACAACTGGTTGTTAGAAGTGTATGTAGAAGGATGTTCTATAGGAAGATGATGTGCAAAGTTTCTCTTTGTAGCTGCGAAGGTTTGTTGTGAGAGAAATGTCTCTTGTAGCGATTTGTTGTAGGATGTGTATATCATTGTGGATTTCTCTTTGGTACTACGAGGTTAAATTTTATAGGTGCTGGTATTGGTAGACTTGTGATACCTTTGATATTTTAGATCTGGATTACTAAGGCAGTGGGAGTTTCTGTATGTGTCTTGTCTTCTTCGACTGGTTGACACTAGAACTTGTATTTGCTATTAATAGATTGGCAGAAGTTTACTAATGGTGATTGAGGTGTGTGGGATTGGATGGTATAACATGAGCTGTGGGTGCTATTTTCAGTTGCATGGGTTTATCAGTTGGATGGAAGCAGTCAGTTTGATTGTTGTTCTAACTGGTGTTGTCTATCTTGTTTTTGGATAATGACTTCACTGTTGTGTTCTGATTGAATCTTTGAAGTTGATATTGCTTCTATATAGCATCTAAGCACAGTGAAGTGGTAGAAGTATCTTGTTGAAGATATCACTGGGATCTTTTGATGGTGTTTGTTGGAATAATGCTTATTCACCTTGGCGATGTATCTTTCTTCCACACGTGGAAGATGACAGGATTTTTGCCTGAATGGTGAACATCTTGGATGTTGGAGCATGAGAGCATGTTTGAGGACTATGTGGTTTCCTGAAAGGCTGTGATTGGTTGTTTTGTTGGACAGTGAGTTGCAATTGGTTGCCTGGTCTTTGTTGCAAATTATCTAATGGACTGTTATCTGTGGAATCATATTGATTGGGTGTTTTGAGTATCGCAGGGTTTGAACTGGTGGAGCTAGTGTGTTCTTAGTTCCTGGTTGCTTTGGAGGTTCCTATGTGATCTTTGTTAAGTGGGAGATTATTGGAAAATATGCCTCAATCTCACAGGCTAAAATCTCTGAGAAAGCATGGTTGCTGTGACATTCAAGTTGTTTGGCCAACTGGCAGTTTAAACTTGTGTATTGCTCATGTTGCTGAGACAATACTTCTATCTTACCGAATGGACCTATTGCTATGACATGGAGACTCGTGGAGATATCTTACCAACTGGGAGATGTTTGGTCAACAGTTGGTGTCTATCGGATGTCGGGGAGACTCATGGCAACTAATGTTTTCGGGGAGACCTGGTTGAAAGGTTTATGTTTTGGTATGAGGTCTTACTGATATGAATGTCTTGTCGATTGTATGGTCTTCCGATTTTCTATGACTCTCGGCGAAACATAGTTCGGGATAACAAAAGGATTCACAAGGAAGTCTTGGCGACTGGGAGAAGTCTCACCGATAAGTAGGTTCGGGGTGACTTGAACTCTCAGGAAGAAGTCTCAGCGATGATAGGAATTCTTACCAATGTCGATATGACCTTCGGTCTGTCTGGCCGATAAAGAAATCGGTATGACTTGTTCCTATCGGCATGAAGTCTTGGCGACTGGGGAATGTCTCGCCGAGAGTGTTAGGGGTCGTCGGTGTAACGTAAGGCTTCACTATGAAGTCTAAGCGACGAGCGTTTGTCTCACCGATGGTGTGGGATGTGTTCAGCATGACTCCTAGCGAAAGGTGGGCTCAAGGTAACCTAGAGACTTTGCGTGAGGTCCTGGCGAAGGTCAAATGTCTTGTCGACTCGGTAAGACATGAGTGCTCGGTGAAAGGTCTTGGAAAAAGACAAAAGTCTTTCCAACTATTATTTGGCACTTGGTATGACTTGGGACCTCGGTGTGATGTCTCGGTGAAAGTGATAAGTCTCGCCGACTAGTGTATGCACTCGATATAACATGAGGCTTGGTGAGAGGTCTTGGAGAAGAGAAATAGTCTTTCCAATGGAATCCCGACTTTGATGTAACTCTTGGTGACTATTGTTCGGAGTTCGGTATGACTTGTGAGCTCGGTGGAACCTCTTGCTGATGGAGGCAACTCTTGGTGACAATGTGTAAACGGGTCTTGTGGCATCAGGGAGACACTTCTTGTGTCTCACCGACATGCGACACAAGTTGATCGCTATTGACCGAGTGAAGACTATCTGACGTGGTGCAATGTGGACCAACCCAAGAAGGCAGAATGTGAGCCATTGCAACCATTTCTCTGTGGAAGGAAAAATCTACACCAGAGTGGAAACATCTTCATGACAATGATGATGCTAGGTTGGAGATTGCTTTCTGACTATTGAGAACGAATGCATATGTATGCATTGGATATTCTGTGAATAGAGAGAAGGAAGATGATAAGCCAAAGAGAGGGAAAAAGAAAAGACCGAGTGGCTGGCCAAAAGGCAGAGGCCATGAGGATGGAATCTCTTCTGATCATGGATCATGATAGATCTCTCTCATGTTGATCTACAATGTATATTGTGAGGGTATTGTAATAGTGCAAAGGTTGTATAGTCTGGTGGGTTGATCTTTTGTTACTAGTTGTATCCAAATGAACAAGATGAATCTTTGAAGAGGCTATGATCCTGAATTTGTATTGTAACTATTATGTTGCTGAATAATACAATGGCTCTATCTTTGGAGTGTGGGGTTTTTTATCCAAGAGGATTTTCCCCACGTAAATCTTTGTGTTCTGATTTCTGTCTTATCTTTCATCTGTGTTGATTTTGTTTCAAGAATCTATCATTGCTTGCTATTAAATTTTACATGTGTTTCTCTCAGATAGATCAATGGAGGAAATGAAATGTGTCTGTTCCACATTTGGACATAGTTATACATGTCTTTGAGGAACTAATCATTGAAAGTTACCGAAGACACTACTATTTGGAGTTTTTCACTAGATGCGCTCCTAAATTTCCTTACACGATATTCATCAATACCATAACATAACACTTAACATTGGAGAATGTGTGTCCTAGGCGAGTGACCTAGGACCCATTCACCCAAGGGCAAATGGGTTCTCACTTAGACCTAAGACCTAAAATTCATATATGTTTTTGGCAGTATTTCAATTATTTCAAATGTGTATTCACATGTTGGCTTGTGTTATTTGAATTTCAGGAATTAATGTTAACATATGTATTAATAAGAGGCCATTTCACTATGTTTCACCTAGCAAAAACTAAGACTTCAAGCATTCTAGAAAATTTATGAGCAAGTGTGATTAAGAGCATTTCAAGATCATTTTCAAGGCATTCAAAGGAAGAATTATTGAAGATCTAAATTACAACAATGAAGATTCCATTATCATGTTAAAGTCTCATTGCATCATGCATGTTATTTGAGCTAATATATTCATGTAGTGTTCAAGATCCATTCAAGCATTCAAAGGCATTGTTTCAAGTCAAGTTTCATGATCAAGATCCACATCCATTGAAGCCATTTCATGCAAGTTGTAGATCCATATTCCAAGGTTCAAACAAGGGTTTGGTGAGTTGTGACATTGCATTTTTTCATTCATCATTCCTTCATGCTATTTCATTTCATTACAATGTTTAATTAACAAAACAAGGTTTGACCAAGGAAAACCCCTATTCACCTAACAAAACAACATTTTTCTCTCTTGATGTGTGTTTGCATATTTTAGGTGTAAGATCTATTGGAGAGAAAAAATGTAAAAGTTGTCAAAATTGCATTTGTTGTCATCATTCTTGCAATTTCACTGAAGTTGACTTACAAGATTTATTTCCAACTTTTTGCCTATAGGGTTTGGGAATTTGGGAGTGCAGACACAACAGAACAAAACCTAGAATCAAATTTTCAGGAGCCCTATCCAGGTGAACACAAGGAAATAGGGTGCTCCACCTTTTAGGATATGGAACACAAGGGGTAAAGGCCTATTTCACTCTAGTTCATTAAAGGAAACCAAGATCCCTCAACCAATTGAATTGATTGAGGAATGGGATATGGTTAGGATGGTTTCCTTGGGTGTGACTAAAACATAGGGGGTTCACCACTAAGCAAAGGCTTAGAAAGACAAAAATGTAAATGATATGCAAATCTAACTATGTAACTTAGAAAAGGAAACTCAAAATCAGAATAATGAACAAGAGATAAATAAAGGTGCACCTGGAGAACTGGAAATGCTTGAAAAAAGGTCTACAATCTTGAAATTATGAATTTTGATGCACACTGGGGCACATACGGCAGGTTGGGCGATTTAGTCCTAGTTTAGGGTTTTGGGTTGAATTTGGAATTTGCAACTGCTAAACTAGGATCTATAAAAAATGGCTGAAAAGTGGTATACTGGGACTCATATGCCCAAGGTGGCAATTCAGTCCCAATATTAGGGTTTTCTAAAACTCTGGTATCCTCTAGTGATCTTCTATAGCTCTCTCCTGTTTGATCTCTGAGTTTGAAACTCTAAATTCTGGCTTGTAGGTGACTTTTCGTGAAGATGCCAACTTCTTGACAACTTTGACAACTTTCTTCAATCTTGCAACTTTATCTTCAAATGATCTCCTAGCTCCAAAAACCTAGATTTGCAATCGCACATGTAGAGGAGAGAAAAATGTTGTTTTATTAGTGGATAGGGGCTTTCCTTGGTCAAACCCCATTTTGGTAATCAAACCTTGAAATGGAATAGAAAAACATGAAAGGAATGATGAATGAACAATATGCAATGTTGCAACTCACCAAAACCTTGTAATAAAGGCTGTAAACTTATGTGAAATGACTAGCATGAATGTAGATCTTGACTCTTCATTGTATGTTATGGATCTCGACTTGAATGCTTGCTTGAATCATAAGAACCTACATCACAAATGTTAGCTCAAAAATAAAAATGACACATGATGAATTTGACATGATGCTTGAATCTTGAATATAGATCCAAAGTACTTGATAATCATCTCTTGAATGCTCTTGATCTCATAAAATTGCTAGGATACTCGCTCATAAAAGTTGCTAGGAGAAAATATATGAATTAACTTTGTATTTATACTTGTTTATGCCTTGAATTTGTTGAAATTGTAACACTACAAGCTGACATTAGATCTAGGAGAATAAAATCCTGCCAAGAATTGAATTACAAATAGGTCAAGAAAAAGCAAGAATCATACGCCAGTTGGGGCATATGAGTCCTAGTAGCCTAAGCTTAGGACATAAATTTCAAGAAATGCTGAGTTTTATGCAAAATTCAGGATTAGGCCCTGAAACTTAGGTGGGACCCATATGCCCAAGGTAGACTGTATGAGTCCTAGATCACTAAATATGGAACACACAACCCAAAATCATTAATTGTGATTGTCATTAGTTAAGTTTCAGGATTATCCTCAGAGAAATGCATTAAATAAGGCTCGTGGATGCAAAATAGGACCAAATAAGGCATAAAGAAGCCCAATTTTAGTAGGGAGGGCCCAAACAAGTGTGAAAATGTAGAGGGATATATTTTTCTACACTACACTAGGACCTATTCATCATAGGGTGAATGAGTCCTTAGTTTGCTATGAAAAATCACTTTTACTAACTAGTACACATCACTTTCCCATTTTTAGATCTGTAATTTGACTGTTGGTTCCATCATAATTGAGCTTAATCTATTAGATGCACTTTTTAGAAGTCAATTTGGAGTTGATTTTCTATTTTTAATATTTCTCGCCAAAGTGTTGTTTAACTCATACCCCTGTCTTTGCATAAAAGGGAAATTTGCAGATTCATACCTTGATTTGACTCACCTTGAGGTTGACAGTCATTTCATTGTTGGATCTCTGATTTCTTGAATGAAATAGTGGAGAATAGGTCTATTTACTATCATTTTGGTGAACCCCCTTTTGCTTTCAATCAACCCCCAACCTATTTTATTTCATTTCAAGTTGTAATAGTTAAAGCGTTATCTATTAGAAAAGAGTCCCATGTATCACATTCCTAATAATAATTTAGATGTTTCATAATACTTTATTCATGAGATGGTTTAAGATGGTAAGTTTAAGATACATAAGGTGGACACTTTGGATAATGTTTTAGACCCTTATGCAACCAATGAGCATGGATAAGTTTTGTTTATGTAATGAATTGTTGTAGGCCTTGCATCTTCTCTCACTCAATTTATTTTATGTTTCCTATCATTTCATTGTAATTTAAATACCAAGTGGGAGAGTGCTATGATTTAGTGTTCTATTTATTTGCAATCTTATGTATAATTTTATTATTTCTAAATATCTTGATATGGTTGGAATGGGGTACATGGGTTCCCATGAGGGTTTAGTAAATTAGTAGGCATTAGTTCATTATTCTTATTAATGCTTAGATATTTGGGATATTATTGTAATGACATTAAATAAGGTGGTTATGGAAAAATTCAACAATGAGGTTTAAAACCATTTAAGTTGAATTATCTCTCTCTCTCTCTCTTAGAGTCCTATTAGGGAGTTACTTTATTAAGTGTGGAGCATCTTTTCATAATTTTTAAGTCCATTGGTAGTTGGCATCTTCATCATGGAGAAAAATAGTTGGGGAGTGGTGCCTACCAAGAGTTATGAGTCAAAAATATTTTTAATTCATGATGTCTATCTTGGGTGAGATGATCAATGCATAATGGGGTATAGGGTTTTAATTTGTGGATCTTGTTTAGAGGCAATTAGTTTTATGAACCGCTTGGTGGTTTCCTATTTTATTTTCTCTCTATATTGAAAGCACTAGATGGAGGTTTCATAGTGTTATGTAGGTGGCGTAGTTTTATGATGCTCAAACACTATTAGATTGAAGAGTTGGGATGGATCATATTGATGTAATTTATATTTTTGGACTAATACAAGCTCAATTTCTCTTTGGTCATGGAGTTACTTCCTAAAAGGGTTTCTCTATAGTGTTGTGTTATTTTTAATTTTAATTAGCTTCTATATGTGCTTCTCCATGGCACATTTCACATTTGATGCTTAATCACAAGGTAATATAATTAGTTAAACATATTCATACATTTTATGCCTATGCTTTCACATTGTTTTCCTTTTTCTCAATATTCATTATTGTAAGTTACCAATCATCTACTAGTACAAATTCCCTTGAAATATAGAAAATATATCATAACATATATAATTCCATCAAATTGGTAATTGTGCCATTATTACTTGAATAAACAACATGAATATAAATGAGGAATAAGAAGGCACTACCTAATCCATTCACTCTCACCAACTATTGGGTTACCAATCATCATATAACATAAAGTTTCCTCTTAAGTTACTTTCCATGAGAAATTTTAATTCACTAGTAGATTATAATAAAGTGCACAAAATGATAACAAAAGCTTAGGCAAATAAATAAGGTTGCCATGATTTTTGTATTTGAACTTCAAAACAAATCATAGGGTGATAAACATCTACATTGTTGAGGATGCTAACACAAGGGCATGCATTAACACACAAGATAGCTAATTAAAATAGTTGTATATTAATTTAATGGGTCCCATTGAATTAATATGGATTGATCAAAGCAAAAGAATAACATAAAATTTAGGAATATTTCAAAATTATAATGTAGGAGCAACATGACTAATGTTATCTTTAAAAAGTAAATCTAATGGAGCATAGATTTTGATCACTTGGTACATTATAAAACTAGTATCCTTGCTTTGTGTACTACCTAAAATCCTATGTATGAGTATAACTATTTTTAGGTTGAATCCATGGATCTAGGTATATCTCTTCTACAAGTGTGGATCTATCCTATAGCCCAAAAATATAATTTGATAAATATTGTGCTTTTCTTCTTCAATTTTCTCTATTCTCAACTCCTTGCTAATTATTAAGGACTTGTAAAATTTAAAAATACCTTCGGGGTGGCTGTTGAATCACTATGATTAGGATTTCCTAGACCAATCCACTAGATTGATTGGTTTTATATCATTGGAAAATATTGGACAATAAGAGGAAAGCATGCAAATGTCTTAAGATGTGAGTTGTAATGTAGATAGATTCATTATAGTGCTTCAATTGAAGTGTTCCTATGACTAATGATCATTGTATTCTCTAAGAATTTGAATGATTACTAGTGATAAATGAATACTTATTGAATTCTCTTAAATACCAATGCATAGTAATAATCATGCAAAATATGAATCAGATTGAATCATAAGTTTACAAAATAAAAAACTATATCAACATAAATAATGATTGTCTTTACCCAAAAAACAATATTATGTATAATATATTAAATAAAATAATAATATATGGGAAAGAAAACAAAAACAAATCAAATATATGATAAATATAAATAGATAAAAATAAAAAAATAAATAATAAACATAATATCATAGAAAGTTATAATATTTATCAATATATAATTATATAAAAATATTCTTTGAAAGTATAATAGAAATTGACATGGAAATAAAGACTTAGACCATTATACTCATACAAATTAATTTAAAAATCCTTTATTTGAATACATACAAGTCTCTTAAATATAAATCTGTGATTGTCAAGGTCGAATGATGATGCCACATGGTTCAGGTTGAACCATGTTATTGCATATATAAAAAAAGATAATGGAAAGACCTCATCTTTAAAAGTCTTCAAAATAGGATATTTAAAAAATAATTGTCAAAATAAGATAATCATAATAAAATCCCTCAAACTCTAGAATGTCGTATTTTCAATAAATGGAAGTATTGCCAAATGTAGCGTAAGGTTTATCCAAAACGCCACCCAAAATATGGAGTTATTCATTGGATTGACATGGAAGTTAGAGCCATTAAGAATTCTTTTTCTTTAACGTAATTTGCGGTGATTTTAGTCAAAACATTGTTGTCCACCTCATTCTTCCGTCTAAATATTGCACTTCAACGTGTTTTTTAAAATTCTGGTGTATATCAATATACATGTGAACATGGGCTTAAAACCCAAAATTTATGGACGATCTTCAATGGGGAAAACGTATCTTTGGACAGATCTACAAGTTCTAGATACATGTGGTTGGCCTTATTAATCTTTTTAATATAGAATGTATAAACAAGGTTGGCAAGATATTAAACTTTTACCATCGTAAGGAGCCGTGGATTAGACAGAACATACCAACAAAATATCGTCTTCAACCGGAGAGTGATGTATGCCTACCTTTTCGTATTTCTGTCCAGGTTACGAGTCAAGATGATCTATTTGATCGAGTTCTAACATTTTGAAAAATGGTGCTAGAAATAATAGCCGTCGTCTGCAAACGAGGCGCTCATTCTCTTGACTTGACTCTAAAGCTCCGTGAACGTTACGCAAAAATGTCTCTCACCGTGTACTATACGTAAGTAGACAACACCCATTATAAATAGGGGTAGCCGATGGAGGACAATAAACACACAATGCAAATCATGGCTATAAAAAATAGTAAGAGCAACATCTTCTGGTGCTCTTCACTATGTATGCTGCTTATTCTATTAGTGTTAGTGGATGTGGGAGTCTGTCAAAATTGTGGATGTAATGGATTGTGTTGTAGTCAATATGGCTACTGTGGAAGTGGAGATGCCTACTGTGGGGCTGGTTGTAAAGAAGGTCCCTGTTATTCTTCTACTCCTCCTTCTACTGGCGGAGGAGGAGTGGGTTCTATAGTTTCTTCTGATGTTTTTAACTCTATAGTTGGAGGAGCTGCGAGTGGGTGTGCAGGAAATGGGTTTTATAATTATGATTCCTTTATTAATGCTGCCAATGCTTTCAGTGGCTTTGGGACATCTGGGTCTTCTGATGTTAATAAGAGAGAAGTTGCTGCCTTTTTTGCTAATGCTGCCCATGAGACTGGAGGTAATACATGCATTACAAGTTCTGATTTACAGTTATGTTCTTTTCTATCTATTTAAGTGTTCTTTTATAGCAGTACTAAAAGGGGTTGTATAACAGGGTTTTGCTTCATCGAAGAGCAGAATCCAGGCAGCAAATACTGCGATGCCTCCAACACTCAGTATCCCTGCAACCCCGACAAGAGTTATCATGGCAGAGGCCCTCTGCAGCTCTCATGGTCAGTAACTATTTTCAATTCCTGCGTAGTTAGTTTTCAAATTTTAATATTCAATCGAATATTATAACATTTCTCTTCATATCTAAGCCATGCTAATGTAAGTTGATGACAGGAACTATAACTACGGAGCAGCAGGAAACAACATTCAATTTGATGGGCTGAACAATCCAGAGATGGTGGGCACTGATTCGACCATCTCATTTAAGACGGCGGTGTGGTTTTGGATGGTGAACAGTAACTGTCATACAGCAATCACGTCTGGCCAAGGCTTCGGAGCCACCATCAGAGCTATCAACAGTATGGAATGCGATGGTGGAAATGATGCAACTGTGACCAGCAGAGTTAATTACTTCCAGAAGTTTTGCCAGCAACTCAACGTCGACCCAGGATCGAATCTTCGATGTTAATTTGCATTTTTTGCTCAGTATTACTAATTTCTAGAATAAGACAGCAATGCCAACAACGAAAAAAATAGTCCGTGGGCAGTTGCCAATTCACCTCATCTCCATCTCAATACTTCAATACTTTAAATGGAATTCATACTCTTTTCAAGTTACACAAAACGTGCACGCTAACTTCTGTTACAATAAGTGTTTTGATTTCATACTGATATTAGTTTTATAGATATATTTGGTGGTTACACAAATGCTCTTTTCAAGTTAAAAAAACGTGCACGCTAAATTCTGTGGTGAGAAGTATAAAGTTTGTCTTAATTTAAATGATTTTTTTTACCTTTTCTCAAAGTGATCATGGAGTATTTTGCGTAGTGAAAATTATGTGTAAATTTGTAAGATGTTTTCTTAATATATTTCTATATATTATTTAAATTAAGATAATTTTTATAGAATAAATATTTATAAGATTATCATTCAATGTAATAATTAAATATTACGTTTATTAATTTTAAAATTAATTTTAATTAATAAAAAAAAATTATTCTTATTTATATAGATAAATTATAAAATCATCATTATCTATTTAACTATTAAATAAGTGTAAATTTATAAAAATATCGGAACAATGTAATTTCATTTTATTTTCTTACAAATTTTAAAATTAGTTTTTTAAATGGAATTAAATCATATATGTATGTAAATACATTCTAGTCAATTTTCTCCATTATTGTTTACTACATTATCTACAAGGAAATGAATGTAACATTGTCAAATTATGTGGCAAGAAAAAAGTTCAATGCAAATAGGAAAAAACATAACAACATTATAGCACTCAAGCTTGAATAATTGCTCCCTTTATCCATGATGGGTAGGACTAATTGAATATACAAAAAATAAAGCTCAAATAAATTTTCAAATATTGAATCACTTCCTTTTGGTTGATTTATTCATCATAATACACTACTCAAGTAGCACAATGGTGCAACAATATTTGATGAAAGCTGCAACTATTTATTTTTGTGGCTATAGTTATTCCCCTTGGTAGGTGGAAATTACAAAATTTTCCTATTGTTAAATATATAAAATCATAGATGTTCAATATTAAATATAAAAAAATGTTGAGTTAGTTGAGATCTAATATATATACTTTAAACTAACACCTATCTACTCTATTTGGTTGTATTTTTTGATAAAAAAGGTGAAACAACAAAAATTACCTCAATGTAATGCACTTGTCCTTTCCCAAGACATCCATGCCTAGGTGACCATGACTCCTTGTAGCTGAAACATAACTTCTTCCTCCTCAATATTTGGTCTTCATGGGAAACTCTTGAATTTTTGTACATTTTTGTTAGAATTATTCTTTAGAATGAATGTTTTGGTCTAGAGATAATTTCTTGACATGGAATATTCTAGTGATAAAGCCCACTTCATTACCTCTTTTAGGGTAGGTGGGTAAAAATCCTTGATCATCCTCTTGAGAGATTTAGTTAACCTTATGATGAAGAGCATAGTCAAACTTCTCTCTATAATTTTTAGAACCATTATCAATAGCTTTTGAAACTCTATTTCATAATTCTCCATTGAACCATCATATTTAAGATGACTTAACTCCTTGAAATAAAGTTTATAATCCTTTGTGTCAAACATCACAAACATTTTTTTGGAATTCAACATATGAGGTGATGGATTGATGGACTTGAGTGATAAGACTATGGTACCACCACTCATGTGTAGTACCCTCCAAATTCAAGGTGGAAAAAATGATTGCTTCATCTTCTATCATCAACCTTACAGACAAGTATGTTCTTCTATCATTATTATCTATTTAAGTTTCCAATTTCATAATAGTACTGGATATCTAATATTTAATTTATGGACTAGGGAAGCCAACACCCTTGTTCATACTATTTTAGCTAATTTTAAAATATGTCGTTATCAGAATTTTAATATTTAAAAATCCAAAATCATTTGTCAGCTATCGCTATTTTATTTTTTTGAAAATTAAAGAATTACATATAAATACAAGCAAATTTTAATGCTAGCAATTTTGGAGACATCTTGAAACTTTTAGAAATCATAATTGAAAATTCCAGAAAGAATTCAAGAGTAGAATTATAGAAACGTTATTTCAGTCAAGCATCATGATAGCAATGCATCATATTTTCATGTGATTTTTTCATGTTTCATATATTTTTTTTTTTGTGAGTACTAACACTTGCATGATTTCAAATCAAGTATCAATTTCTCCTTGAAGGTGATGAGTAGAATGAATTCAATCCCTCAAAAAATGTAGATCTAAGTGGTGAGTTGCAACAATTGTTAATTTATCACTCTTTTATCATTTTCCCTCTACTCGACCAAGAGTAAGCTCTCTTTTTACATCATCATAGCCATTTTGGAGGTAGAAATACCAAAAATGGGTTTGACTTAGGTAAGCCCCTATATGGTAGAACCCTTCCCCCTCTTTCATGTGTGTAGGTTACAAATCTAAAGTGAATTGAAGGAGGATTGAAGGTCTAATTTCTCATGCAAGCTTTCAATCCCTACAAGTAAAAAAATCAAGGAAAGTGGATTTTATTAGTAATAGACAAAGTTCTGACAATGAGTTCATGAGAGAAGATACCATAGACCGAGAGCAATAGGAAACTGAAGTCTAATTTTGAGTATCTACTTCCCAATCTAGGATGCCCATTTCCCCCATCCAACTATTTCAAGCCCAAATTTATTTGCTAGGTTCTTTTGTGTCTTCCCTCTACTGTCATGAATTTTATTTTTGTTTATCAATTTTGTACTTTCTTGAAATCATCTCAATTTACTACATTTTCATAGTTAACCTAGGAACATCTTTGCATCATCAAATTAATTAATTAATCAACATAAAATCATACACTACCACCCCAAAGGAAAAGGATTAAAACCATGATCCACCATTCTATCTCTTCCATTGAGGTTCATAGTTGAGTGGGTGTTGAGATCAGTTTTAATCCATCTTCCCCTCGTGATGTTGGAAAGAGTATGGATTATATCCTAGATTCTTTTTTTCAACATCACAACACTTTCTTTACATAGCACTTATCTAGGTGTATTCATATTACCAACCATTTTGTGAAGTAATTGAACCATCATATCAAATTTATTTTTAGCCCAACTCTCAATGTTGTCATATGTGTTCATTCTCCTCGCTTTCCAACATATTATTATTCTCTATAATAGAATCTATAGGATATATTTTAGTCTCTAAACTCTATATAGATCATTTTGTTTTCTCATCTCCCTAAAGTGATGTGTCGTTGCTCTATCTTTGTACTCATAAAAATAAGAAACGTAAAGTTGAACTATGATAAAATAGGCTTACAAGTTTACCAACTTTGATAACATTGTAATGTATTGCACACCCAAAAAATAATGGAATTTAAATTCTTAACCTCCAAGAAGCACTTATTATTTGGATAACACTATTAGTCCCTAGTACTTAATTAGATTTTAGATAACTCAAATTAAAAACACTATTTATGCATTAGTAATATCGTTATATTTTAAATAGAATTTAAGCCAAACATAAATTTCAATCTTCTTAATATACTGAACACCAAATAATAGTTTAAAATCCTAATCTCTTTCTTATTATATTAGTGGTTGTATTACATTCAAATGGTTTTGTAGTATCTATAGCTAAAATAATTTTTTTACTAACAACAATTTCAAATCAAATCAATATAATACTACTTGAGTCTATTCCCAATGAAGCTTAAATACAAACTTCATATGAAATATTTCTCCAAAATTACTAGGGTTTTCATCCTAGGATTCCCATGCTCAAACATAAGTGCTTGAAATGGATTTTTAAAGGAATTTGGTTAAGTTTAGATGATGATCATAAAGCAAAAGATTCACTCTTTTATATCATCCAAAAAAAATAAATAGACCAACAAGAACAACCACCACCTTACATTCAAATGATGATCATGGGTGGGAAATATTCCACTTTAAAAGTTTTGGTGCAAAAAATAAACTATTGTACATAATATGATATGTATTGGAAAGTTAGGAGTGGAAGAAAAATGCAAGTAGAAATATCAGGGATAAGGGGTTAGCCATACCACAAGATATATACTATAGGTTGGGTTGATGGGGGTCAAAAAATAGCCATGATAACAAGAAAAAGTTTAAAATTTGAACAAATATAATGGCGGGATGAGGGAAAATGGAAGGCATGATAGTATTGAGAAGTCTAAACTCTGATAGGAAGAAGAGAAGAGTAGAGTTTGAAGAAAAGGTATACTAAGGAAGGTAACACACACAATAGATGGAAACAAGGAAAAAAACAAGTATAAACCTAATATGTATAGACTTTGATTGACTAGAAATAGGACATGGTCCATGGTCCATGACATGGGAAATATCAAGTAATTGGTAGATTAAAATAAAGTGCACAAGGTGATAAAATAAGCTTAGGAATATACATAGGGCTTCCACAATTGTTAAATTTGAAATTTAAAATAAAGCATAAGGCTATAAACACCTATAGTTCTAACAAGGGCACACAAAAATATATAGGAGAACACAATTAAAATACTTGTAGATTAACTTAATGGGTCCTATTGAATTAATGTGGATTGATCAAAGTAAAAAATAACACAAAATTTAGGATTTTGTAGCAAATTTGTAGTGTAGGGCCAACATATTAATCATGTCTTTGAAATTAGATACAATAGATTAGATAAAAGTAACTTTGCATACTACCAAAAATCATAGGTTGGAGTATAACTATTTTGAGGTTGAATCCATGGCTCTAGGTCTCTTCCGCATGTGTGGATCCATCATATAGTCTACAATTTTGATTTAAATCTTGTACTTATCTTCTTCAATTAACTCTATTCTCTACTCCTTGCTAACTATTATAGGCTTGTGATATTTAGAAATACCTTAAGGTGGTTGTCAAATCACTATGACTAGAGTCTCCTAGGTTAATCCACTAGAATGGTTGGATTTACAACCTTATATATATATAGGTTTCCAACTAGGGTTTCCCTATGATGATTTTTTTTTTTGTATGCTCTAAGAATTTGAATAATTATTAGGTGATGTTAGGATGATAAATGAATTCTTATCAAATGTCTTTAAATACCACTACATAGTAATAATCATGCAAAATATGAATCAAGTTGGATCATAGTGAGAATGAAACATTAATGTGAACAGAAGAAATTAATATCTAATCACAAAGAGTAATGTTAAATATAATAATAAGTAAAATATGAAAATCTATAGAAATGTATAAGATAAGATGAAATATATGAAAATAAATATAAATATATAGGAATAACATATAAAAAATAAACCTAATATCACACAAAATTATATTATTTTATCAATATATAACTATATAAAATCAATTTTAAAATTACAAATTAATATAGTGATAACATAGTGATTTCATCATTATACTCATGCACATTAATTTAAAACTTGAATACAAATAGATCTCTAGTTCTGTGATTACCAAAAAGAAATGATGATATCATAAATATATGATAAAAGAAAGATCTGAGCATTAAAAGTCTTTAAAATAAGGTATTTTAAAAATAATTGTAAAAATAAGATAACTTTAGCAAACAAGATTATCATCCCCTAACAAAATCCCTATATTTCTAAAAGGACACATTTTCAATGCATGGAAGTATTGTCATTTCAATTGTAAAATAAGGTTTATCCACAACGACCAAAAATATGGAGTTATTCAATGGATTGACATGGAAGCTTGAATCATTTAGAGTTTTTCTTTCTTAAGTAATCTGATGTTGATTTTAGTAAAAAAAAATAATAATTTAGTGTCCACCTTATTCTTCCGTAGGTTTTTTTAACAGTGGTGTATTTCAAACACTGAATATGTACATGTGAACATGTGCTTAAAATCCAAAATTTGTAGATGATGTTCTTGAATGGTGACAAAGTATCTTTGGACAAATATACATGTTCTAGATTTTCTCTTCTGTTCAGGTTGTTCAAAATTAGTGAGCAGTTTTGTTGCAATCTCTAGTGAAGATCAAAGATCAAAATCTTAGATTTTGATTATGGAACTATATATATATATTATTGGATTTATTATCAATTACATTAAATTGATAAGTAGCTAAGTCATGGGATTTTTTCAGGACACTAATTTATTTGAGCATATATTGATAAAGAATGTAGAGCACAATAAATGGAAACCTCTTGCATACATCAAGAAGTATCAAAATATTTGACATCAATCTTTCATCAACATTTTAAAATATATTACAAGATTGTTTGTTATTTTTGATCTTTGTATAAAATCATTAGATTAATATTCTAAAAATTTGAAGAAGTAAAATAAAATTGATTCAAGAAACCTTTTTATTGTCATATAGTTGTCTCTAATCAACCTAAATAGTAATCGCGACAATACTGTCAAAAAGTTCAAATTGGGTAGGTGTTGTTGCTACACCTCCTACTATTACTAGTTCCAAACATTTTGGAAGAACCAAAACGTTTGGAGCAACTAATGCACTCTTGTTGATGGGTGGCGATAAATTTACACGTCTAAATTGAGATTTTTCAGCAAACCTCCCTTTTCCCTATCCAACATGTGAAGGAATAGATGTGTAGTCCACTGCTAACCCTAAATGAGACTCAACACATAGTCGTTTTAAAAAATAAAGTGGCAACTCATCATTATGAGGCCATATGTGATGGGCTTCCAACCATCTGGAAACAAAGCAACAAGATCATCTATACATCTAGTAACAACATATCCTCTAACTTTTTTTTGTCCCATATAATGAGGGAACATGTTGTGCACATTATGTGTTGAAACTCTACTAGTAATAGAATCAATTTTCTTTGTGCCAATAACACTGTTGGAAAGGGACCTATAAAACTCCTCAGTGCTGACCTAATTATAAGGATTATAAGATTGAATTGTGTGAATCATATAGTGGATCTCCTGTTGAATGCTAACTAATCTATCTCTATTAGGGAGATTAGTGGAGCTAAGTATTGTTTGTTCCAAACATCTCAAAGCATTCTCTAATCTCCTAATGCTATCATTATATAAATTAGACCTAGCCTTAGCTTGCTCCTGAGATTGAGTGGAATGATGTGATCCTTGATCATTAGCCATATCTATATAAATACAAAGATTTGTAAATTTAATTAAAACAAAAAATGACAAATATGTACTTATTTTATTTCTCTAATTTAGTAAAATATGCAATAACCATTTTTCTAGTAAGATGCTTCATAGGAAATTATAAAAAATAAGAAATATGAGCAATGAGTGGCTTGAACATCATGAAGTAAAAATAAGAACAATTTTAAGTTCATTCAACTATCTATGAAAAAGAGGGAGAAAGGGAAAAAAGTAGGATTATAAAAAATTTCCTATAAAAGAAGTGGTACTAAAATATCCTTTAATGAAACATTCACATGTAAAAGTAACATGTAAGAATATAAATACGTAAATCTTGAATGCTTTAAGAATTATGGACATCAGGATTAAATTTGACTAACTTCATAGGAAATTTAAAGTCTTAAACAAAGAATCTCACGTATTATCATTTAAAATTGTAGGGTATCTCTAAATTCCAAATAAAAATCATACAAGTGTGTATAATATAGGATAAGAGTGTATGATTAAGTATAATGCATCTATATAAGTAGGGATAAGGAGATAATCATGAATTATAACTTATATTTAAAGAGACATATTGTATTTTAAGATACTTACAAATTACAATCAACCATAAACAATTCTACACTATAATTATGTGTGGTGCAATTCGACTGTTAGAGAAGGGGATATTCTATTATGATTGAGGTCTTAAGTGTTTATCCTTTTGTTATTACACACATCTAGGCCTTTTTGGATGCCTCACTATGTGAATGTATAATACCATTCTTGGTGATGGCACTCTACATTCAATACAATAAATGATTAGTCAAATACAAAAGAATATTAAATGACAATAAATGATCAATCAAATACTTATTGAAATAATCTTGGAAGGCTATTAATTGGAGTTATGTGAATCGATAAGCGAAACTAGTTATAGTGGAAATCTTGGTTCCTACAATGTATTTTAGGGCATGAATTAAACAACTCTATAATTTCATTTAAATATATAAATATATAAATATATTTAGGTGGTGCATTTAAATGAAATTATAGTCATACTTTCTTACATTAAGTTGTAATTCATATCCTAAAATACATTGTGCTAGGCATCAAAATTTCTACTATAACTAGTTTCACTTATCCATTCACATTTAACTCCATTTACTCAGGGTAGTATTTGCAGTTATGTGAAATGATAAGTGAAACTAGTTATATAGTAGAAATTTTGGTGCCTACAATGTATTTTAGTATATGAATTACAACTAGATATAATTTCATTTAAATGTGTGATTTTATGAATATATTTAAGTGGTGTGTATTTAAATGAACTTATAGTCATACTCTTACATTAAGTTGTAAGTCATATACTAAAATACATTGCGCTAGGCACCAAAATTCTAGTATAACTAGTTTCACTTATCCATTCACATAAACTCCAATTACTGCCCTTCCAAGATTATTTCAATAAAGTATTTGATTGATCAATTATTGTATTGAATGTACACCATCACCAAGCATGACCTATTAGACATTCACTTAGTGTGAGGCATCCAAAAAGGCCATTATAACCCTTCCAAATTATTTTAATAAATTGTTCTTCTATATTTTATTGGAATTTTTCATGTTCAATGAATTGACTACATTCAAAGGCTAATATGTCAAAGATTGAGTCTACAAATACATTTTGAACCCAATTTTTCCTACATTCAATACATTAAATGATCAATCAAATACAAAAGAATATTAAATAACAATTTATTAAAATAATTTGGAAGGGTAATAATTGGCCCTTTTCTCCATTCTCAATGATGGTATACATTAAATACAATAAATGATCAATCAAATACTTTATTGAAATAATCTTGAAAGGGTGTATTAATTGGAGTTATGTGAATAGATAAGTGAAACTAGAACTTATAGTAGAATTTTTTGTGCATAACACAATGTATTTTAGGATATGGCTTACAACTTAATGTAAGAGTATGACTATAATTTCATTTAAATGCACCACTTAAATATATTCATAAAATCATGCATTTAAATGAAATTATATCTAGTTGTAAGTCATATCCTAAAATACATTGTAGGCACCAAAATTTCTACTATAACTAGTTTCATTTATCCATTCACATAAACTCCAACTACTACCCTTCCGAGATTATTTCATTAAAGTATTTGATTGACCAATTATTGTATTGAATGTACACCATCACCAAGCATGACCTATTAAACATTCTCTTAGTGTGAGGCATCCAAAAAGTCCAATTATTACCCTTCCGAATTATTTCAATAAATTGTTATTCAATATTCTTCTATATTTGATGGAATTTTGCATGTTCAAGTGAATTGACTATGTTCAAAGGTTGATAGGTCAAAGAGTGAGTTTACAAATTTATATTTTGAGCCCAAGTTTTCGACAATAAATGATCAATCAAATACAAAAGAATATTAAATAGCAGTTTATTAAAATAATTTGGAAATATTTGACCCTTTTCATCATTCTCCATGATGGTATACATTGAATACAATAAATGATCTCAATCAAATACTTTATTGAAATAATATTGGAAGGGTATTAATTGGAGTTATGTGAATAGATAAGTGAAACTAGTTATAGAAATTTTTGTGCCTAGCACAATGTATTTTAGGATATGACTTACAACTTAATGTAAGAGTATGACTATAATTTCATTTAAATGCACCACTTAAATATATTAATAAAATCATGCATTTAAATGAAATTATATCTAGTTGTAAGTTGAATATCCTAAAATATATTGTAGGCACCAAAATATCTACTATAACTAGTTTCACTTATCCATTCACATAACTCCAATTACTACCCTTAGTAATTGGAGTTATGTTAATGGATAAGTGAAACTAATTATAGTAGAAATTTTGGTGCCTAGCACATTGTATTTTAGGATGATAAGTTACAACTCTTTAATTTTATAATGTATAAAATTAGAGTTGTAAAATACATTTTTGTAGACACCAAAATTTATACTATAACTAGCTTCACTTTTTACAACAAGGGTAGTGTTGGTGAAATTTCATTTTTTTCATCAATGTTTACTAACTCTTTAGCTTAATTTCTAAGTCTTTCATATATTTTGAGTAGCATAGGTTATATATGGTTTAGGATGACAATTTACAACTCTGTAATTTCATAATGCATAAAATTAGAGTTGTAAGTCATATCTATAATTTCTACTAGGCCCACATCCTAAAATACATTGTTTTCTAGACACCAAAATTTCTACTATAACTAGCTTCACTTTTTGCAACAAGGGTGGTGTTGGTGAACTTTCATTTTTTTAATCAATGTTTACTAACTCTTTTGCTTAATTTCTAAGTCTTTCATAGATTTTGAGTAGCATAGGTTATATGGTTTAGGTTGTTCTCTTCTACAATTTTGTGTACAAAAGGGTTTCATTTGCTTGGACTATGATTCATCAAATAAAGACTCAAAAGTAGAGTCTATGTCACTGAGATAATGGAAGTGTACAAACTTGATAGGGAGGCAATGACATTAAGATTATTTTTAAGTTGATATTTAAGGGAAATGAACTACATTTTTATTCCATTAGTTTGTGCTTTCTCTTGAATGAGGTGGAAATGAACTTTGATGTGTTTGGATTTCTCACACATAACAAGATTCTTCACCATCCTTAAAATGCTTTGATTATCACTACAAAAATTGAACCTAGATTCACATTTTACTCAAGCGCTTTATACCAAAACCTATTTCATGGTACATGGTTCTTTTAGGGTATTGGTCTCGCATCCCTCATAGATTCAACCAAAATTTTCATGATTTTACTATGGAGATTCTCTTCATCATATGGAAAGATAGAAATTCAACTATTTTTATCAATTGTTTTATTGATTTGCATGTTTTTCTTTATACTCAAGCTATGATTTGTTCTAATATTTTATTGCAAAAATTTCATCACCTTTTATAGCCAAACATTGGAGTTTATATTATGTGCATGTGAAAGGTAAACTACTGATGTGTTTGATTTTCATTATGTTTGGTTTTCTTGTACATAGAAACACAAGTTATTTTATCCATATCTATAGTTAGTTGTGTAATATATCTTTCAACAGATCTAATTGTATTATTCAAAACTATGAACCAAGATGAAGTCTAATTTTGAGATGGTTACATGAATTGAATTTATTTTATTTGTAAACTGTATCAAAGAGTCCACTTTTTCAAGCCTCTTACAAGTTACAACATTTCACTATATCCTTCAAGTTCCCTTCCCTTTGCAATTAGTTAAAAGCAATAGGAAAATATAATGAGGGTGCTCTTTTGATCTTCTTTTTTAGTAGATCCTTTTTATACTTATTTTTTAAGTTTTTCCGCTATCACCACCTAATTAAAATAAAACTCTCTTAGGTATCCTTAGGCCTGCTTGTTCTTTTAATACAAATCCTACTGAACATGTGTCACTGAGATAATTTCATCACCTTTTATAGCCAAAAATTGGAGTTTAAATTATCTGCATGTGAAAGGTAAACTACTGATGTGTCTAGTTTTCATTATGTCTGGTTTTCTCGTATAATTAAGTAAAGTAACCTTCATTATAGTCAACTTCTGTTTTAGTCCTCTACAACCATTTTTTAAAAAAGATCATCATTTTGCATTTGGAGAGAATCAACTGGTTAAAATTAGAATTGTTTATCATATTGCTTTAAATATATTGTCAAATATCTTATTACTCTTATTCATAAAAGCTTTTGAATATACACTAACAAAAGGGTTCACCCCAATTGATGTTTTTGAATTGAAAGTCTCGTATTGAGCATGTTGATTACTAAGCAATTTTTCTATGAATTCACCCTTTGGAGTTTGATACTAAACTAAGTCTACTCTATTATGTGTTTTATCATATTCCCTCTAACAAAAGTAATAAAAAGGAATATAATTAAGTGCGAAAATAAAAAATCAAAATAAATCAATAAATCATAAATAAAATAAACTAATGATAATCACAATACTATGTTTGCTAAGTGTACTTAGCATAATATGTTTCTTTGTTTTTTTTATCAAACAACAAATTTATTAAGCTTGGAAATTCGGTTTCATACTTTAACTATTCAAGAAATAGTCAATGCTTTGTAATAGAATACAATTTTTGGCAAGCCTACAACATGTAATGAAAGCACTAGACCGACAAATTGTCGACAATGCAAAGTTTGATTTATGCGCTCAGACCAAGCGCCTGTTTCTTCAGGAGCTATGGTTATACCAGTAAAATCATAATCTCAATACAAAATAGCTCGAGAGGCATTTACCATGAAGCTAAACACACAAATCAGGTTCACTTTTATCAATTTTGTTACCGGATAGATTCACTCCACTTAATTAGTATTTGCAAGTTATTTTGCATACCACAAAAAATATACAAACAGAGTTTAACAACCTCTCAAATGGTGTGCAATTCATATAGAATATGGAATTATATGATTATGGTTCAATGTCTAGAAGGTAGATCTAGGGCTTCTCATTCCCAACATTAGAACAATTTTGGAATTTTAGGGCAACAACTCAGTGTTTGTTATATGAATTTTGGTTTAGATTTGAGGACCCAAAAAGTTTATATGTTTAGGGTTTCACTATATAGACAGTCAAATGAAACCATAAAAAAAAAAATTCATTTATATTTTTCTTAAGCCCTACTTTGTTTATTGTACTTCAGGTTATCATTTTAGAGCTAGAAATAAAGAATAGATGAAGATCTAAGATTAACCCTAATCTTGAAAACCCCAGATATGCAACTATTTTTTAGTTCACAACTAAGCCAAAAAATTGATGTCACAGATTCATAACCCTATTATCAGATTCATATGCAAACTTCCATGTCGCAGTTATCAGATTCCTTATGCAAAAACTACACATTAGAAATTTATTTTTTGATTTTTTCTAAAAAAAAACTTATAGGTTACAAAAACACCATAATTTTTCAACTCAAACCCTTATATGAGTACAAAAAATGGCCTTATCAAAAATGGCATGGGCAAAACAATATTTAGCCAAGAAAATTGCAATAAAGAAAAAACCCCCAAAAAAATCCCTAACAGTCGCTACATAAGGAATCCTCAATAAAACACATTTTACACTTCAAACTAATTGATCATTAAACAAAACAAGCACTTCACAAATGAAATGCAAGAAACTAAATGAATGAAAAGTAGCTTCAAACTTGCTTTTGTAGACAAGATCTTCACTTGAGCTGCCTCTGATCGCAATTTCTTCGAGTGAAAATCCAAAATGCTTGAGCCCAATATTTTTCTTTGTTTTTATATCCTTCGTATTTGGTCGAAAGGTATTCGGTCGAGTAGGTTTCGGCTGAAACCTACTCGGCCTAAATGGTGCAGTCATGTAGGGGCCATGTTGTTGCCACGTGGTTTCAGCCGAATCCTATTCGGCCAAAACCATTTTTCCTGAAACCGGTTCGATAGAATTCGTACGGTTGGCCCAAAGTGTGACATAGGTTTGTACTTTTACCCATGTGTTTTGTGTTAAAAAACACATTTTTATTTTAGCGTATGTGTTTGGCGTTACAAAATGCGTACGCATTTTTAAAATGTGTGCGTGTTTTAAAACGTGCATGTGTTTTGCATTACAAAACATGTACACATTTTAAAATGCGTACACATTTCTAAAAGGTATTTAATTTTTTAAATAAATTACTTGTCCACATTATATAATGCGTACACATTTTTTTGTGCATATGTGTTTTTTCAGGCTTGGGTACTTGAAGCATACACATACACTTTTTTTTAATAACGCGTATGCATTTATTTGTGAGATTTGTTTTGGATGAAACTTCCCCTCTTCATGGACCAAACTTATTGATTTTACCTTGTTGGGGTGGTCTTATAATAAGAAGTGGCTCAAGAGATGACTTGGGAGGTCTGATGATTAAAGGACTCTTAGGAGGTCCAAGAATTAGAGGAGACTTAGGAGGCCCAATAATCAAGGTAGATCTAATGTTCAAAACCTCAATAGACTTATCCTCATTTTGATGATCTTAGATAGCAAGGGGAAGTCTAATGTCACCTTATCATCTTCATCTGAGGAAGCCACATTACTATTGTTTGAAAGACATGTATCAATGCTACCATCCTCTTGCACCATGATATCTTCCCTAATAGGATAATTTTGAGGAGAGGAGCAAACAAGATTTTCATGACATTTAATGGTTGGATCTTTTAAGATAACTTCATCACAAATAGGGGAGATAGTTGGAGAAGAAGAACTATGATTTTCTTGCTTGCCAATGATTGTATCCTTTTGTTCAATGATATATTCCCAAGTGGGAGAAGCATTGGGAGAGGGAGAAACAAGATTCTCATGACTCTCAATGAGTGGATCTTTTAACACCAAAATATCCTCTTCACAAATAGGAGAGCTATTCCAAGAGAAGAACAAATATGATTGTCATGATTTTCCACAATTGCATCCTCTTTCACTAAAAAATTCTCACAAGTGGAAGATAAATGGAGACTAGGTAAAGTGATGTTAAGAAATGTGTTAATGATCTCATCCTCTTGTGCCATAATATCTTCCTTAGTGGGAGAAGTAGAGGGAGAGGGAAAAAAATGATTCTCATGATGTTTGATAATTAGATCTTCTAACACCAAGATACATTCGTCACAAGTAGGAGAAGTATCAAAAGAAGAAAAGCTATGACTCTCATGATTTTCTATGATTATTCCCTCTTATATCAAATCATCCTCATAAATGGGAGAGACATTAGGGTTTAATTGAAAGATATGCAAGGTGATATTAAGAAATATGTCAATGATTTGGTTCTCTTGCACTAAGGTATTCTCATAAGTGTGGAAAACACTTGGAGGATGGATAACATGCTTGTGAATGACCTTATTTTGTTTCCCTAAATGATGTTCATAACTAGGTAGGTTATACTTATACAATCCATTCTTTACCATATCAAACCCACATCTTTGAAAAGGAAATATGCTTATATTTATGCAAAAATGAGTAGTCTATCCAAAATACACAATGCTTCAAAAATATAAACAATTATCCATCAGATATGATGATTTTGATTACTAATATGCAATAATTTTATATTTTAAATTTGCAACAAATCAAGAAAAATGACACTTTTCTTGCACATGCAATAGCAGTTTCTTAGAGTTTCAAAGTATAGTTTGAACACTAGAAATAGGAAGTCAAAACAGAGATAGTAATGCATGTAAAAGTATGCCAGGACACCTGTGTAGGGATAGATTCACCCAAGGATGAATGGGTTCTTGCTAGGGGTTTTAAAAATTAAAATTTGATTTTCTAGGTTGGTACTTAAGTTCTCTATTTTAGGTTGGAGATTGTTATGACTGTGACAAAAAATTCCAAATTTTGATGTCTAAATTAAAATGAACTAATGAGAAAAAGTAACAAAATGATAACTTTTTGAACGCAAATTGATTTGAAATTTTGATCTAAATGATTGAAAAACACTCTTGATACAACTAAAATGCAATATGTATGTAAGATTTATGTTAATATTTTAGATTTTTGTGAATTTAAATGATGCAAAATACAATTTTGAAACCCTAATTGAAATTTAAAACAAACTAATACAATGCAAAATCTAGATCTAGGGTTTGAAAACACCGTACCAATCATAAAGTTTATAGTGTAAGAATGCCGAGTTCACCAAAATGAAACATATAAAAAGGGTAGTTGGGTGTTCAATATGGAATGATAAAAAGGTATGTGATCCAAAGGCTTAAATACACTCACACTTTCCCTAATTCCATTAGAAAAAGAGATCTCAAAGGGACTAGGTTGACTTTCAATCTTGAGGTGAGCCAACCCTACTTTGGGATCTATTGTTTTCTTATGACAAAAACTGACTGAAATGACTAATTTTCTATTTTGGGAGATGAAAATAAAATGCCCAATGATCTCAATTATGTGATGTAAAACTTGAAATGTAGAGTTAAAGGATAGCATAAATAGAAACTGTGATTTACCAACAGATCTGGGAAGTGCAGAACATGGTAAACTTACCCAAAAAATGGGTTATGAGTGTCCTACAAGGACTCATTTTCCCAAGGGTTAATGGGTCTTTGTACAAGGTTTTTCCTCAGCTTTGGGGTCCTCTGGTGTGAGATTTGCGCTTCTATTTTCCCTAGGTTTCACTATCAAAATGTCATAAATAAATTTGGGATTTGAGTTTCCATGGCTTGACAAAAATGTTGACAACTTTACAACTTTACAAAATTTATCTTTTGATCAATCTTCAATCCTTCTTCACCCACAAATCTGCACACACAAAGAGAGTTAAAAATTGTTTGTTTTTGGTGAATAAGGGTTTTCCATGGTCAAACCCCATTTTGGTAATTAAACCTTGATAATGAAAGATAATAATAAAATGACAAGGATTGATGAATGAACAAATCTATGTCACAACTCACCAAACCTTCAATGGCTACCTAATGATGGGTGTTTTATGCAATTTATCAACATAGGAAATGCACAAGTGCACTACCTCTCTTGAAAGGAAATCTCCAACAAAAAGTTGTTGAAAATTACCCCAAGGTCTCTCGGGTTTCAGGTCATGACATGATTGGGATATCTCAGTTGTTTCATGTGATTTGCTGGTAATCACAGGGAAGACTTATGAATGAGTTATAAAGTGTGGAAAGTTGGGTTTGCAAATGTAGTTTCAGAGTGCTGGAAGTGAATGAACAATGAATTCCCACTCAAAACAACAAGCTAAAACCCACCAAATTCATCTGGTTTAGCTTCATGGTGATGCTTGAGATCCTACTCTAACCAAGGACTAAAAGAAATAGCAAAAGGGAAAGGGTTGATAAAGTTGTTCTAAGTCTGAGCTACGAATGAACAATGATCATAGAGGCTGCTACAATAGAAAAACTTCCTAAACTGGGTTTTTCTTGGCTAAGAGGAACCTACAGTTACACAAAACCAGTGCAATCTTCTAAGGACTGTAGATTTTTAGATTGTACAGACACATCATGAACATGCAATTGAACTAAGTTATTGTAATGAAGTAAGGAAGCTTAGAATAGCTTTACAAAGTGATTCATCATCAACAAACCACAAAAAGCATGAGCTGGAGATTCATCAAATATTGTAACAAGAAACACCATTATCACTTCCATTCAAGAAAATAACAACTAAAACGAACAAGTACAACCATGCATGTATAACAAACAAACTCAAGAGAAACACCCATAAATCATGCAGTCCAGCTCTCTATTGCTGTAGAATGCCTTTACACCAGCTCTCCAACCATTTACAAATGAGGGGAAAGCCCCTATTTATAGTTTTTGAAAGCCCCAAATGAATGAACAGAATTAATTTACAGTGTGTGTCCCATATTTTATTACATTAGGGTCTCTCCTACACCCCATTATAAAGGAATGTAAAATACATCATTTGTCTCATTCCCTATTTTTTCCTGTAGTGACCTAGTAAGTTGTAGCAATTTTTTCATCTAGTTGATTGCCCTTTTCTGTAGATAAAACTATTTGAAGGCTGCATTCTGCTTGATGTGTTTGCAACATACCTCAATCAATCAAGTACACCTTATTTGTAGATTTTCATCGTTGTTAAATGGATCATATGATCTGATGAGACAACTCCTGACGGATCATGATTGTTTGTTTGGAGGGAAAAAACAACCGCTCCCTCCCACCACCTTCAAGGCCACCCTTTGTGGTTTGTCACTAACTTCCTTGACATAGTATTGCTTCTAATGCCAACTCTATTGATGGGTGCTACAAGGAAAAATAGGCATAAAATGAATGGTGATAGGAGCTATGTGCTTTTCCTTATTCAACTTTCTCAATGGGCCTCCTCGACGGACCCGCGGTAGGTTCCTTGAATCCTGCATACATGAAGTGCCATAAGTGCTTTCATATGTAGATCAAGGAAAATGTTAGTCAAATCCTACAAATACTTGTTAGATCCACCCATGCATCATTAAAAGATCATAATATTCATCATTGTTCCACATTTGGAGCCCATTTGGACCATAAACATAAATGCGGGTTTAGGGGTGCAGGTTTCCCCTAGGTTGGAAGGAAGGCGGATAGCGGGCAGTGGACAACTGACAGATGGACGATGGATAATGGGTGGGGGGATGGAAGACAACCAACAAATGGATGATGGATGACGAGCGGAGGGATGGCGACCAACAAGGAAAGTTCCCAAATGGCCACAAAGGAATGATCACCCAAAAGGGAAGTTCCCAAATGGCCAAGGAGGGACGATGACCTGAAAGGAAAGTTCCCAAATGGCCACGGAGGGATGGCGACCCGAAAGGAAAGTTCCCAAATGACCATGGTGGGATGGAAATGCGAAAGGAAAATTCCCAAACGACCATAGAGGGATGACGATTCGTAAGGAAAGTTTTGCAACTTGACAAAACTTAGTAAATTTGAGATTTTTCAATTTTAGCGCATGGGAAAGCGGGTAGAAAGATTTCCAAGACATATTTCCTTAAGAATTGAATCATTTTAAAAAATGTGGAAATTTGGAAGGGGGAAGTCGGTGGGTCATCGCCCTTTTAAAACAACAATGAGCACATGACGACCCACGCACAAAGGCCAAAAAGGAAAGTTTCCAAATGGCATGGAGGGACAGGGACTCGAAAGGAAAGTTCCCAAATGATCGTGGAGGGATGGAGCCTGAAAGGAAATTTCTGTGATGTCTAGACACATGGAAAATTTGATGCAAACCCCTTAAGGCATGTGAAAACATTCATTTGATGGTCCCTAGATGATGAAAACTTGAAGTTTGCACCCATTCTAGAAATGCAGAGATTTGGAAGTGGGAAGCCGAAGGGTCGCTGCCCTTTTAAAACAATAATGAGCACACGACAACCTACACATGGTGACTTGGAAGGAAAGTTCCCAAATGACCACAAAGGGATAACGCCCTGAAAGGAAATTTTCGTAACTTCCTAAAATTTAATGAAACCTTGGCAGTTCACTTAGGCATCATAAAAACATCCCAAATCTATAGGCAACTTGTCCCCAAAGTAAAAAAGTGAAGGAAAAAGTGAAACAAGCAATTAGGGACCAAGTCACCAGGAACAAGGCAAAAGGCAAAAAAATGAAGGGGGGACTTTGTTTCTCCCTAGATTTGAATGCTCTAAGTAAAATGAAGGGCTATGAGCAACGTTTATAGGCCAATTTCCATTATTGGTATTCATTGATTTCTTTATATGGTAGACCTAAGTTATGTGAGATGTGGAATCTATCGCTCATTTGGATGCTTGGTCAAGGTTCAGATGGAGAAACTAAGTGTGGAGCCCTCCATGTGGGTGGAAGTTGGGCATCAGTCACTACCTAGCAGTGAAACACGAGCGACAACCTGCATGAGGTGACCTGTAGTTGCGGGTCTGCGAGGCTCGACGAATGCCGAGGCAAAGGACCAAGGGAAACCCACAAGCCAAGTTCTGCAAAAGCAAAAGACTTAGTGAAAATCAGGTAGGTGAATTTGGTCAAAGGGAATTTTATCATTTCAAGGCACATGACCAACATTAGGCTTAGAGTAAGGGCGTGTAAAGTGAGGCGAGAGTGAAGCAACCCGTCAGGGGTGAAAAGAGGGGGGTCCCTGGCGTGTGTGTAAAACATGCACAACACTACCATTAGAGGACTAAAGTAAAACACATCTCTCTAAGGATTGGATCTTTCTTGAATTGGTTTGAATGATTGCTTAATTTGATGCTTGAATGCTTGAAACCTACATCACAATATTAGCTCCAAAAATATGCATGAATGCAAATAAATTTGACATGATGATATGATCTTGATTACTGTTGTAGATGCTTGATAAATTTTCTCTTCAATGCTCTTAATAATAATATTTTCTCTTGTGAAATTTTCCTTAATGCTAGATCATGTTGTTTAGATTTGAATTGATAAAAAGACCTTGTATAATTTATAGGTGTTTATCTAATTTCTTGAAAATTAGATTCCATAAGCCAACATTTGAAACTTGAATTTGAATCATTAAAATGCCACCAAAACATATTGAAAATTGGGACCTAGGACTTAAGGAGGATGCCCTGGGACCTAAATCTAGGACACACAATTTCCAAAGTGTTTAAAATAATGTTAGTATTTGTTTAATTTGTCGGTTTTCCTTTTGAAAAACATGAATAATAAGGTTTAGGAATGCATAATTTAGGTAATTAGAATCTTAATTATTCCAATTAATTAAAAGACCCAAAAATAGTGTGAAAATGTAAAGAAATACATTTTTCTACACTACAAATATTGTACACTATAATAATATAATATATTATAAAAAATATTTGATGAGAATGATATCCATTTTTTTAATTAGAAATATTAATATATATAAATATCACTATAGATTAAAATATAACATGTTATAATTTTTTGATTTGTAAGAGAGATAATTATATTAATCTGCAAAAAGTTATATATTCCTTCCAGCTGAGCAATGACATTAGCTATAGTATCTCGACCAAGAAGTCAACATGCTAGAGTGAACATCTAGTACTAGAGTTTAGCCCCAAAACACTTAACTGTTACTAGATTTGCACACAAAATGGCCGTGCTAGGCCAAAGAGAGTTATACATATATAAACTAACTGCTTACATTGCAGACCCAAGAGAAAGAAACTATGAACATACCCAAGACTAGACAATTGTGAGGCTTACATAGCAGATAGAATCAACTATCAAAATATTACTAGTTACACCTCACCATTTTCCTAGACGTAGTCGATGAAATCTTGCACCCAATCAAAATCTTACACAGGAACAAGGTGAAGCATTCTCTTTAGAAAATTAACCCCCACAACAACCCTTTCATGGTGACCAAGCAGAGTGACTCCCTTTAAGTCCAACAGAAAAGGGTAATACTTGAAAACTTCACTCAACACCTCTAGAAGTTCCAAATCATGAGCCCTAGGAATTCCTAACCCCACTGAGGCTGCTTCAAGCACCTTCGTCAAGCCATCCAACAAATTAGGCACAAAAATCCTTCATGTTATCATTTCCACCTCTGCTTTAGGGAGCTGCAAATCCAAAAGCACAACAACAAACCTCGATGTGATGTTGGTGTCGACTCGATATCTTTCACCTTCTGCCAGAAAACCCTTACCCAAAATCAAGTTAATAGTTCCTATCGACATGAAATTTGATTCTAGTAGTATGCATTTGAGTCTCAATTCAGAAACACCACCCAAGAAGGTCATCTGCCTTCTAGCACCCACCTAACAGATCGAGGTGTCCATGCCACACAAACTATGCACTCTGCAGACATGTGCACAATGAACTTGGAGCTCACCGACATAAACGAGCCAAAGCATACCATGGGATATAAAGGAGGAATTGAGTCGATATGGCCAAAAAGGGGGGATATATAAACTCATTCCAATCATTTTTTTAATTTTTAAAGAATTTAAAGGATGAGATAGGTAATTGGCTTTCCAACATGTGGAAAGGCTATTTAAATTAAACATCCATCCCTCACAATTATTTAGACTAATAATATGAGTAAGATGTTGGACATAAATGGGTTTGTTGATTTAGATTGGACTAGTGATTTTGATCTAGTAGGAAGTCCATGCAAGTAACTATTATGAGTTTACCTTTTTTTTGAAATAATATTACTTACATAAGTAAGAGGAAAATAATGATTGCTTTATCTATGATATAAGTATAGTATATGGTTACTACACATGCTTGTATGGAGATAGTTCGGTAACAAATTGTGTTTAGATATTGGTCTTGATTGTAGAAAGGAGAGGACTAGTTGTAATAGTTGAAGTGTTATCTATTGGAAAAGAGTCCCATGTATCACACTCCTAATAAGAATTTAGATGTTTCATAGTACTTTATTCATGAGATGGTTTAAGATGGTAAGTTTAAGATACATAAGGTGGACACTTTGGATAATGTTTTAGACTCTTATGCAACCAATGAGCATGGATAAATTTTGTTTATGCAGTGACTTATTGTGGGCCTTGTATCTTCTCTCACTTAATTTATTTTATGTTTCCTATCATTTCATTGTAATTTAAATATCAAGTGGGAGAGTGCTAAGATTTATTGTTCTATCCACTTGAAATCTTATGTATAATTTTATTATTTCCAATCATCTTGGAATGGGGTACATGGGTTCCCATGAGGATTTAGTAGGCATTAGTTCATTATTCTTATTAATGAGGATATTTGGAATATTATTGTAATGACATTAAAAATAAGGTGGTTATGGAAAATGTCAACAATGAGAGTTAAAACCATTGTTGAATTATCTCTCTCTTAGAGTCCTAGGGAGTTACTTTATTAAGTGTGGAGCATCTTTTCATAATTTTTAGGTCCATTGGTAGTTGACATCTTCATCATGGAGAAAAATAGTTGGGGAGTGGTGCCTACCAAGAGTTACGAGTCAATAATATTTTTAATTCATGATATCTATCTTGGGTGAGATGATCAATGCATAATGGGGTATAGGGTTTTAATTTGCGGGTCTTGTTTAGAGGCAACTAGTTTTCTGAACCACTTGGTGGTTTCCTATTTTTCTTTTTCTTGTTGTATTGAAATAATTAGATGGAGGTTTCATAGTGTTATGTAGGTGAAGTAGTTTTATGATGCTCAAACACTATTAGATTGAAGAGTTGGAATGGACCATATTGATGTAATTTATATTTTTGGACTAATACAAGCTCAATGTCTCTTTGGTCACAAAGTTACTTCCTAAAAGGGTTTCTCTATGTACATATAGTGTTGTGTTATTTTTAATTTTAATTAGCTTCTATATGTGCTTCTCCATGTTGCATTTGACATTTGATGCTTAAACACAAGGTAATATAATTTGTTAAATAGATTCATACATTTTATGCCTATGCTTTCACATTGTTTTCCTTTTTCTCAATATTCATTATTTTAAACTCATCATCTACTAGTACAAATTCCTTTGAATTATAGAAAATACATCATAACATATAGAATTCCATCACATTGGTAATTGTGCCATTTTTGCTTGAATAGAGAACATGAATATAAATGAAGAATAAGAAGGCACTACCTAATCCATTCACTCTCACCAACTATTGGGTTACCAATAATCATATAATAACATAAAGTCTCCTCTTAAGTTACTTTCCATGAGAAATTTTAATTCACTAGTAGATTAGAATAAAGTGCATAAAATGATAACAAAAGCTTAGGAAAATAAATAAGGTTGCCATGATTGTTGTATTTGAAATTCAAAACAAAACATAGGGTGATGAATATCTACATTGTTAAGGATGCTAACACAAGGGAATGCATTAACACACAAGATAGCTAATTAAAATAATTATATATTAATTTAATAGGTCCCATTGAATTAATATAGATTGATCAAAGCCAAAGAATAGCACAAAATTTAGGAATATTTCAAAATTATAGTGTAGGTGTAACATGACTAATGTTATCTTTAAAAAGTAAATGCAATGAATTAGATAAATTATTTCTAAAGTCACTATGGATGAATAAATCTAATGGAGCATAGATTTTGATCACTTGGTACATGAAAACTAGTATCCTTGCTTTGTGTACTACCTAAAATCCTATGTATGAGTATAACTATTTTTAGGTTGAATCCATGGATCTAGGTATATCTCTTCTACAAGTGTGGATCTATCCTATAGCCCAAAAATATAATTTGATAAATATTGTGCTTCTCTTCCTCAATTTTCTCTATTCTCAACTCCTTGTAAATTATTAAGGACTTGTAAAATTTAGAAATACGTTGGGGGTGGCTGTTGAATCACTATGATTAGGATTTCCTAGACCAATCCACTAGATTGATTGGTTTTATATCATTGGAAAATAAGAGGAAAGCATGCAAATGTCTTAAGATGTGAGTTCTGATGTAGATAGATTCATTATAGCGCTTCAATTGAAGTGTTCCTATGACTAATGATCCTTGTATTCTCTAAGAATTTGAATGATTACTAGTGATAAGTGAATACTTATTGAATGCTCTTAAATACCAATGCATAGTAATAATCATGCAAAATATAAATCAAATTGAATCATAAACAAAATAAAAAACTATATCAACATAAAGAACGATTGTCTTTACCCAAAAAAACAATATTATGTATAATATATAAAATAAAATAATAATATATGTGAAAGCAAACAAAATAAAATCAAATATATGATAAATATAAATAGATAAAAATAAAAAATAAATAATAAACATAATATCATAGAAAATTATAATATTTATCAATATATAATTATATACAAATATTCTTTGAAAATAAACTTAAAATATAATAGAAATTGACATGGAAATAAAGACTTAGACCATTATACTCATACAAATTAATTTAAAAATCCTTTATTTGAATACATATAAGTCTCTTAAATATAAATCTGTGATTGTCAAGGTCGAATGATGATGCCACATGGTTCAGGTTGAACCATGTTATTGCATATATTAAAAAAGATAATGGAAAGACCCGATCTTTAAAAGTCTTCAAAATAGGATATTTAAAAAATAATTGTCAAAATAAGATAGTCATAATAAAATCCCTCAAACTCTAGAATGTCGTATTTTCAATAAATGGAAGTATTGACAAATGTAGCGTAAGGTTTATCCAAAACGACCCAAAATATGGAGTTATTCATTGGATTGACATGGAAGTTAGAGCCATTAAGAATTCTTTTTCTCTAACGTAATTTGCGGTCGATTTTAGTCAAAATATTGTTGTCCACCTCATTCTTCCGTCTAAATATTGCACTTCTTCAACGTGTTTTTTTAAAGTCTAGTGTATTTCAATATACATGTGAACATGGGCTTAAGACCCAAAATTTATGGACGATCTTCAATGGTGAAAACGTATCTTTGGACAGATCTACAAGTTCTAGATACATCTGGTTGGCCTTATTAATAATAGCCGTCGCCTGCAAACGAGGCGCTCATTCTCTTGACTTGACTCTAAAGCTCCGTGAACGTTACGCAAAAATGTCTCTCACCGTGTATTATACGTAAGTAGACAATACCCATTATAAATAGGGGTAGCCAATGGAGGACAATAAACACAGAATGCAAATCATGGCTATAGAAAATAGTAAGAGCAAGATCTTCTGGTGCTCTTCAGTATGTGTATTGCTTATTCTATTACTGTTAGTGGATGTGGGCGTCTGCCAAAATTGTGGATGTAATGGATTGTGTTGTAGTCAATATGGATACTGTGGAAGTGGAGATGCCTACTGTGGGGCTGGTTGTAAAGAAGGTCCCTGTTATTCTTCTACTCCTCCTTCTACTGGCGGAGGAGGAGTGGGTTCTATAGTTTCTTCTGATCTTTTTAACTCTATAGTTGGAGGCGCTGCGAGTGGGTGTGCAGGAAATGGGTTTTATAAGTATGATTCCTTTATTAATGCTGCCAATGCTTTCAGTGGCTTTGGGACATCTGGGTCTTCTGATGTTAATAAGAGAGAAGTTGCTGCCTTTTTTGCTAATGCTGCCCATGAGACTGGAGGTAATACATGCATGACAAGTTCTGATTTACACTTATGTTCTTTTCTATCTATTTAAGTGTTCTTTTATAGCAGTACTAAAATGGGTTGTATAACAGGGTTTTGCTTCATCGAAGAGCAGAATCCAGGCAGCAAATACTGCGATGCCACCAACACTCAGTATCCCTGCAACCCCGACAAGAGTTATCATGGCAGAGGCCCTCTGCAGCTCTCATGGTCAGTAACAATTTTCAATTCCTTTGTAACAAGTTTCCAAATTTTAATCAATCAAATATTACAAAATTGCTCTTCATAGGTAAGCTATGCTAATGTAAGGTGATGACAGGAACTATAACTACGGAGCGGCAGGAAATTACATTCAATTTGATGGGCTGAACAATCCAGAGGTGGTGGACACTGATTCGACCATCTCATTTAAGACGGCGGTGTGGTTTTGGATGGTGAACAGTAACTGTCATACAGCAATCACGTCTGGCCAAGGCTTTGGAGGCACCATTAGAGCTATCAACAGCATGGAATGCGATGGCGGAAATGCTGCAACTGTGACCAGCAGAGTTAATTACTTCCAGAAGTTTTGCCAGCAACTCAACTTCGACCCAGGATCGAATCTTCGATGTTAATTTGCCTTTTTGTTCAGCATCATTAATTACTACAATAAGAGAGCAATGCCTACAACGAACAAAATAGTCTGTAGGTACCTGCCAATTCACATCACCTCCATCTCAATACTTGAAATTTTACCAGACCTATAAGATAATAAATGTTCTGATTTCATACTGAGTTCAGTTATATAGATATATTTGATGTTTAAGCAAGTGCTATTTTCGAATTAAAAAACGTGCATGATAAACTCTGTTTGGCGACGGAGTATTTTGCTTAATGAAAAATATGTGTAATTTTGTGAGATGTTTTGTTAAAATAATTCCATTTATTATTTAAGGTAAAGTGGAAGATAATTTTCATTCTTGAAATATTTATAAATTTTTTATTTAATAGTATAATACTTAAATATTATGTTTAATAATATTATTTAGTTTAATATTTAAAAAATATTTTTAATTAATGAAAACAAGATATTTGTTTATTGATTTTTATAAAATAAAATAAAATCATTATTATCTGTTTTAAATAGATGTAAATCTATAAACAATATCAATAAATCATTAATTTTTTGGGATAATTCGATTTCATTTTAGTTTTTTAATAAATTTTAAAATTAGTGATTAAAATTGAAGTGAAATCATATGTGCATGTTAGCATATTTTAGGTAATTTTCTTAATTATTGTCTTCTATAATATTTACATGGAAATAAAGACAACATTGTCAAACCATATGACAAGAAAAAGTCTAATATGAATAGAAAAAAGAAAACATAACAACATTTAAAAACTCAGTTTCAAATAATTACTTCCATTATCCATGATGAGTAGGACTAACTGAATATACGAAATAAAAAGCTCTAATAAATCTTCAACTATTTAGTCACCTCCTTTTGGTTGATTAAAATTCATCATGATGCATTTCTCATAGCACAACAATGCAACAATATTTGATGAATGGTGCAACTATTTATTTTTGTTAATACAATTATTTCCTTAGAATGGTGGTAATTAAATTTATGTCTATTGTTAAATATAGAAAATCATGGATGTTTAAAAGTAATAAAAAAGGTTGAGTTAGCTAAGGTCTATCATGTACTCTAAACTAACACCCATCTAATTTATCAAGCTACATTTGTTGATAAACAAGGTGAAATTATTGTGGTAAAATATTTTGAATGTGTATACACATTTAAAATTTATTTATTTAGCAAGGATTATGATATGATTAAAAAATATGATTGAAAAAACAACAATAAAAGATAATTTTTCACAACCATGTTTTTCTTTCTTGAGTAATTATTTCCATATTCTTAAAATCAAAATTAATAATATTTATAAAATGCATTCATTTATTATTATTTATTAAGAGAGGTAGATGCTTTTGATCCAAAGCTATGAACTGATGAGGTCACAAATAGGAGACCTCATCTCCAATATAAATTCTCAACAATTACACCCCAATGGGGTTTGAACCTTGATGAGAAGAATAACAACACAACTTAGCCATTGTACCCTCCCACTATTGACTGGAAGCATTCATTTATAATTTAATTAGAATTTACAATATTTACTTTGTAACTGGCAAGATCTTGCTTTATTTATTATCATTCTAATATTAGTTGAGATAGCTCATGCCTATGATAGTGGAATTTTTTTTACTGAGGTCCATTGTGGCACATTTCCATGATAGAGGCTAAAAATAGTTGATGGTTATGGGAGTAAAGAGAGAGAGAGAATTGCATTAAAAAATAGCTCATCCTCCATATACTAGGAGTGGGGGGAATGTAAGGAAAATCATTGTTTTCACTTAAAGAAAAGGGGGAAGACCTCTCTAGCATTAGGGAAGTGAGAAGGAAACTCTAAAAATTGAAATATTCCTTGCCACATTCCTACAAATAAATTTTAACTTACAACTAATATTTTCTTGCAAAATTTTTCCATTATTCTCTCATCAACATCATTGATAGCATGACATAATTTATGTAGAATCTTGAGGTAAGTTGTCATGGTTTCAATGTTTTTTATTTTTGGGAATCCATACGTAGTTGAATCATTTCTTTTTGTTCAAGTTTTATTTTGCTATAAAATTCTATTGTTATCTATCAAATGAAGGCAATGGTTCTTTGGTTTTATCTATGACTATTTTCATATATGATATTACTTTAATTCCATATTTTTTCTTCACATATAGATATTTTGAAATGCTAAATAAATTATATATTTATTTCATGGTTTTAGGACCATTTAATTCATTTGATATAATTATTTGAATTTTGAATCAATGTGCAAAGAAATTTGATAGGTATTCCTACCACTATAATGACATAATTTTACATGAGGCTAGAATCCTTTGATAATTTTTTTCAATAGTTCCAATTCATGGTACAATTCTTCCACACTCTACTTACATAGCTACTAGGTCAGTGTTAACTACAACATTTGAAAAAATCCTCCGATTATGCTTTAATGGAAATTCATGTCCTCATCCAAGCTCTACTTTACATATAGGTAGGTAGGATGATAACAATGGTTGAGGAGTTAGGTTTTTCATATAAAAATATTCCCATGCACATCCATCCCTCATAGTATTACTTGGAGTCTTGGTTTTGATAAAATGTATAGTATGAGGCTAGAATCCTTCGATAAACTTTGTTAGTAGTTCCAATACATGGTAATGCTTCTACACTCTATTTACATAGCTACTAGGGCATTGCTAATTAAAAATTGAACACAATCCTCTTTCCACTATGCTTTGAAATGAAATTTCATACCCTCATCCAAGCTCCACTTTGCATATAGGTAGGTAGGATGCTAGAAAGTGTTGAGGATTTAGGTTTTCATTGCTTGATATATTACATTTATTTAAAAGTTTATCTAGTATTTTCAGAGAAAATATTTCTATGCATATCCATGCCTCATAGTATTACTTGGAGTCTTAGTTTTGATAATAGTTATAAATATTTGTGCATAGAAAATAATATTTAATATACTATTGAAAGGTTTAGTTAATTATAGTGTAGGGAGATTCATTATATGTTGTTTGTACATGCTAGAATGCAATTAGTATAATTTTATTATACATGTTCTCCTACTATAAATTATGAGTGGAAAAAGATAAATGAATTATCAAAGTAACTTGTGCATTAATTCGTCTATGTTGTTGCCCCTAAATTTTTTTATAGATGGTATCACTACATATGTTCTTGTTATGGTTGGATATCATGGAAAGTATATACTTGTAAACCTTATTTAATTATGATTTTTTCATGTCAACTTATAATCTCAATATTAATGACCTTTATGCCTTTCATTTTTCAACCATTCTCTTCTACCATGATGTAATACCCCAAATCGAATTAAATTCAATTAGAGAATTTTTATTATCAAATTAGACATAATTAGTTAACTAAATCATGGTACCTAGAATATTTTTTATTCATTAGACTTGTGACACATCTATATAGGAATGGATAAATCTAGTAATCTAAATGTAATTTATTCTTTTAGTTGAATGCTATATTTAACATTTTGATGTAGGAGCATCCAAGGTGAAATGGCAGTCCTGTGTAACCAAAAATATTGTTATTTCAATTTTGTTTATTTTCAATAAGGGATTAGGGGTAGGAGAATAAATTTTTTAATTTGCAACATTATAATTTTCTCTTGTGATGATTTGAAGAGGTAATTTTTGAAGGAATTATGCTTTGATAAATGTTTATTAAGCATCTCCAAAGGGAATATGATTCTTGGGCATTCATTTACAAGAGGGAACCACTTTTCTTACATTTTCTTGCATTATCATTTACTTGCCTTGCATGTATTTGCATGTTGGCCACAAGTTTTGCATGTTGTTGCATGTCTGGGTCATAATTGTGAGACTTAGTCTTATTATAATGACCATAAATTTCTCATATTGTAATGAAATTCAGAATTTAAAAATGATTTGGAATGGAAATGACGCACATCAAACCCATAAATTATTTTAGAAAATTCTAACGAATGACAGAGCATCGATAGGTAGAAAGTGATGTGTTTTCCTGGTGGTTTAGTGGAGGTTGTTTTGAGAAATCAATAGTGGTTTTTTCTCACATAGTTTCTATATATTGATGCTTGCCCATTTGGTGAAGTTGGCTTTGGAGGAGTTGCAAGTTTACATAACCAAATGTTGTTGGATTGAGCATAGGATTGAAGACTTCATTTTTGTAAATTTATATTTGCACAGAATCTCATGTTGTAAGGGAGCTTACGAGCTTCCACATATTGTAATCACAATTCATATTTACTGCAATAAAACATAGTGTTTTCTTTCTTGCATATTTTGTGTTATTTTGAGTTGTGTTATGAGTTTTCAAATTTGTAAGGGGAGTTTACTTCATCAGTGGTATCAGAGTAGGAGTTCCTGAGTGTGTAGGTAGAGCGCCGAACATGAGGTAGTTTGCACCAAGACCTAGGGTGGAGTGTGTGTGGTGTGTAGACTGATCATCAAATGTGAGGCAATCTATACCTGTGAAGATGAAGATTGAGAGCCTGTGGTAATTTTTTGACAAAATTCCAAAGAAGAAAGGAAAAAAGTTTGTCATAGTTGTGTATGCAGGTGAATAGGAAGGAGAAAATACTACAAAAGTATGCTTTGAGGAAGGAAAAAAGAAAGAGAGTGAGGAGGAAGAGAAAAGTGGAGAAAATATTAAAGAGGTTGTAGCAACAACAAAAGAGATGAGTGCAATGGAGAACATTGAAGAAGAGGACCGAAGTCGAAACAATAAAAGATGAGGTAAAACTTGTATCTTGTGAGTTAATTGGTGATTCTAATTTTCTTATGAATTATGTGAATGAAATGGGTGAATATGAGGAACCTGCAAGTTTTGTTGTAGTAGTAAGAAAGAGAGGAAATATAAAGGAAGGAATAGATAGCAAGCCTCAGAGTAGGGTGAAGAAGAAGAAACATGTGTATAAGGAAGAAGGATGGATGAAGAACAAGCATATGATCTACAAATTTTTATGAGTTCAACTCATGAAAAATTTCAAATTGCCATGGGTGTCTGATGCAGGAGCATCCAAGGTGAAATGACAATCCCGTGCCACCAAAAATATTGTTATTTTAATTTTGTTTATTTTCAATAAGGGCCTAGGGACTAGGAGAATAAATTTTTTAATTTGCAACATTATAATTTTCTCTTGTGGTGATTTGAAGAGGTAATTTTTGAAGGAATTATTCTTTGATAAATGTTTCTAAAGCATCTCCAAAGGGAATATGATTCTTGGGAATTCATTTACAAGAGGGGACCACTTTTCTTACATGTTCTTGCATTATCATTTGCATGCCCTACATGTATTTGCATGTTGGCCATAAGTTTTGCATGTTGTTGCATGTCTAGGTTGTAATTGTGAGACCCAATCTCAATAAAATGACCATAAATTTCTCATTCTATAATGAAATTAAGAATTTCAAAATGATTTGGAGAGTTGGAAATGAGGCACACCAAACCCAAAAATTGTTTTAAAAAATTATGACGAATGACAAAGCATTGATAGGTAGAAAGTGACCGGTTTTGTGGTGGTATAGTGGAGAATGTTTTGAGAAACCAATAGTGGTTTCTTCTCACATAGTTTCTATATATTGATGCTTGCTCATTTGGTGAAGTTGGCTTTGAAGGAGTTGTAGGTTTACATAACTAGATGTTGTTGGATTGAGCATGGGATTGAAGACTCCATTGTTCCAAATTTATATTTGCACAAAATCCCATGTTGTAAGGGAGATTATGAGCTTCCACATATTGTAATCCCAATTCATATTTTTTGCAATAAAATATATTGTTTTATTTCTTACATATTTTGTGCTATTTTGAGTTGTGTTATGAGTTTTCAGATTTGTAAGGGGAGTTTACTTCATCACATTTTCTCATGGAGCATCTTGAAATCATGAGGAACTTATGGAGTAAAGATAAGTCACTTTAGGTAAAAAATTAATAATGTAATTATCCCATAGAACCAAGCCTTATTAAATCATGACATAGTTGGAGGTTGGTAATGAAACTTAAAAGTATTTATGCTAAATCTACTTAGTTGTAAATATGATGTGTGATTCTATTAGTTCGTGGCAAGATTTACCATTGAATTCATTAATTTATAATGTGCAAGGTGTTATCAACTATATTGTAGAGGATATATGTAGCTTATTTTTCTTTGACCTAGTGACCATAATTGAGGTGAAGTGTACATTGAGTGTAGAGCTACTAATTTTTGTTGTAATGTTATATTTTATTTGATGTACAAACCTATAGGGTTTCCTCTAGGAATACCCTCTTAGTTTTAAGTTAAGCCGAAAGTGTAGGAGAGGCCACCCACTCTCATTGTTAGCCTTTATCCATGTACAATACATTGGCGTAGGAGCCTTTATCCTTGGCCTTGAAGGTAAGAAATATTCTTGGATAATTGAAGAAGGTGATTTTGGGACATAAAAAATAATATTCACTTAGTAATAATAAGTATACATATAGAAAATTTTGTAATTATTTTTTATTTAGGATAATATGACTGAGTATTCCTTTACATATTGGTACTAAGTTATTCTTGAGTAACTTTAGAATTCCATGTCTATTTGATCACATCACTTGCTCCTAGTACCTTCTATCCACTATATTGAGATCAATTAATCTTCAGACTTCATACACATACAAGGCCATGATTAATGTAATATTGATTGACATGTGGTAGGTATTGATGTAATAGTACTCTGCAAGTATAGCCATTTGATCTAAGTCTTCATTACCTCTTTTAGTCTATTAAATGTGCATTGTGCACCATTATTCTATGCAAAATATTCCTTTGGTCAATCCACGTCAATATTGTTCCATCTTTCTTCTTCTTCAAAAATATAGAGGAAGTAAAGAGATTTGAGTTATGTTTGATGTACCCTATTTATAGAAATTCCTTAATTTCCTTTTTGAATTCCTCTTGATGTCTCCTACAGTGGCAATAGGGATTAGTGATGATGAACTTAGGAGCCTCCTCCAATTCAATGATATTCTTAAAGCCTTTGTACAACAATCTCGTTGGAGGAATTTTTTGGAATACTTTATCATGCTTGTCTAAGATACGTTTCTCATCCAAATGACATGCCTTCTCTCCTTCAATAGATTTTGTGATCTAGTCCCAAAACAATAAGCTTCCCATGCTACTTTCCCATGGAAGAAAATCATCTCCATTCTCTAAGTTGATACAATCCTTGATGCTTTATTTCTCATTCCCCATAGTATCACTTCTTTTTCCTCCAACTAAAACTTTAGTTCCATGGTCTAGATTTTTTATGTGATCTCTACTAATGAGTAAAGTTATTGGATATCTAGGACCATATGCATCATATGCTAAAAAAATAGAGTTCATCCTTCATATCATATCCTCGTAGATTAAGTGTAATACCCCTCCTCTTACTTGTAGGATTTAGTATTTTTCAATGCGGTTGTTTGCTACTTGTGACGATGATGATATTGTTTGATTTGGTTAGTTAGACGTTAGATGATGCTATTGTTTCATTATGGACATGATTATTTCATATGACAGTAGGATTGGTTATATTAGTTGATTTTCTAAATTATGATATGATGCAGTGATTTAATTAGATATGTTTTGAGATGATGGTTAGTTAGAAATGTTGATTTATTGGTTATATTATAATTGTTAGAATAGGTGTGATGAAGGACAATATGGCATCACTCGTTTGCAAGTGCCCTGCTATGTTGCGATTCCTTCTCACAATGCAATACTTCGATGTAATGCTTTGATTATATATATATGCACATGTACACAACTTCATTTGTATGCAGGATTTGCAGGTATAAGTCTCGATTCCACCTGCTTCGGCAGGACAGGGCGAGCACCAATAGCCCAACGGTTAAATGTTGAAACAGAGGTGACGATGAAGTCCTCCCGTCCCATGATGTCAGATCGTCTCGTTGATTGGTATTGTTCATTTTTGTATTTTGTCGTCATTTGTGGCTTGTGTTTCGTGTGTCGTCGTATTTTGATTAATGTGGTATTTTATAAGTTATGATTATTCAATTGATGTTGATATTTTACAAGTTGTGAATTTGTTAATTAAAGGTGGATAATAAGTGTGTATTTTAATGTTGGTTTATTTGTATGAAAATATTTAAATGTTTTATTTAATGTTTATAAAGTCATGTGTTTCAATTAAATAATAATTAAATATTAAATGTGTGTTATTTATTTTAATTAATTATCTAGTTGAAGATAATTATTAGAATAAATTATTTAAATTAAATAGATAATGTGATGTGCAAGAAAAGTGGTAGAAATAGAAATAAAAGCAATAAAACAAATAAAAGAATAAAAAGACAGTGTGAGCCAATAGGAAGAGAGATCAGGAAAAAAGCTAGCTTTTAAAGAATTGATTTTTCTTTTAATTTGGATTTTTGAGAATTTTTGAAGGATGGACATTATATTTTTATTTAATTATGAATTTTTGTAAGTTTTGAGACACACATGGATATGGTTACAGAAGTTGTGCAAGGGATTTGGCTTGGTATTCTAAAAATTTTGAAAGGGTATTGGAAATCTTCTGTTGTATTTGGTGGAGAGTTTTAGAGAGAGATTGTCAATCTATTTCTGGTGAATGTTCTGGAGAGTCTTTTGAACAACAAAACAGGATTCAAGTTTGAAGGTGAAGTTCTGTGGAGGAGATTCGGAGGCACGATCAAGGAACACCTCGAGGGCATCAGAATCAACCAGGCATCTTCAGACTTTTGAATAAGCGCTGGACATCAGGTTCCTCTTATATTTTCCTTCTAGTACTTTCTTTCTTTATCTTTCTGCTTCAGAGAAAACAAAACAAAATCTGTTAGACGTGATTTGTGTGAATAGGGAAAAAAACTGTTGTTGAATTGAAAATTAGGAAAAAATATTAGATTTAAACCTTTGAAAAGAGAAGAAAATATATATATAGTATTGAACTGTTTTCCATTTTTTCAAAAACAAAAGAAAACCTTATTTTCTGAAACATTCAACTTATCAAAATAAGATTTTAGGAAGATGATTTCGTGTGGAAAATAATAAATTTGGGTTTTATTGTTGGATATAAATATTTATATATATTTATGTGTGGCTGGAACTGTTCATTGCTCTATATTTTTCTTTTATTCTGTTATTTATTTTTACCCTCTGTCCTTTAATTTAATATATTTTAATATATATATAGGTTTATATGGTTGTTATTTATATATAATGTGCGTATGAATCATTAAATTTATCTATTTTAATCTATTAATTTTTATTTATTTTGTTTATATTTTCACGGTCATCTTGAAAGAAATTCTTTGTTTAATTTCATGTGAAACATTGGGGTTCGAGCCGAACCAGGTCGACCGTATTGCATTCAAAATTTAATTATTCTTGTTTATTTAAAAGTTATTAAATAAAATAAACGAAAATTTGTTTTAATATGAAATTCTTTTAAAAAATAAATAAATTAAATTTAAAGGTGCAGGGGATGGTGAAGGGACGGCTGAAGCCGTACCCTCCACCCTCTCTCCTGCCGGGTGTACCGTAGCCGCAGTCTTAAAGACTGCTGCGTACACAACATCTTAGGACTGCTGGCTACAGCAGTAAGAGGCTGTACCACGTGTCATAAAACTGCTGTGTCGCAGTCTTTATGACTACAGTGAATTCGCTTTGTAAGTTTTAAAAGTTTTTATTTATTTATTTATTTATTTTTTGTTTTATTTAATTTTTAATTATATATATATATTTAAATAAATATATTTGTTTTATTTAATATTATTTTTTAATGAAATAAAATAAATAAATAAATAAAAGAAAGGATATTTTAATTTTTAAGAAATTTAAATTCTTTTTGGGATTTAATTATTAAAAATTTTATTTAGTAAAATAAAATTAATGTATTATTTTTATGTACATATAAATATATATATATTTGACGTTCTTGGTTTTATGAATTGAATATTTTGATATGGACATTATGGTTTGATTTTTAGGCGACAGATTACAAATGTCATCGAGCTTGTGTTCCTTTATATCATTTCAAGATTGGGAGTGTTTTGTGTAATTGAGTTAATCGTTTACTTTAAGGTAGAATTTGTGTGATCTGGTTATCGTGTTCCATTTAATTGTTGTAACTTTACTCTTCGATGTGGAAACCTATTCCTGATTTGTAATCCTTGTTCCAGAGGCTTGTTATGATAAAATGTTATTCTTGGCTTGGTTATGCTATTGAAGCTTATTGGCATTCTGTTAGGAAGGGTTGAACGGTTTGTTAAAACTTCTGGTTATGAATTATTGTGAGAGGGTTAATGCCTCGCGTGTTCTTGTTGTGGTATTATGTTTTTTTTTATGCTTTGGTTCAACCCTTGCCTAGTTTTGATTTATGGGTCATAGGGAGAGTGGCTCTTCGTGGGCGTCGGTGCCTCGGGTAAGAGGAAGTGCCAGGGGAACCCACGTAAGAGTAGTTAAACAAGTGATAACCTAAAAATAGAATTTAGGGGGATGGGTAGTAAAACATTAACAAGATAATGATGAAGCCTCATCCACCTGTTAGTGCTAGCACAGACTAAAGGGGACCGAGAAGGCCGTGGTTGGCAAGGTCGTTGCCTTGTCATCACGAAAGGTTAACGACTCCGCATGAGTAACCCTATGGAGCGGCGCCTTGAGATAGGCTGTCAGGAGAACCATAGATGGAAGCGGCACCTTAACTTGGTTGTCTGGAGAATCCATGTAGAGATGGAGGCGGCACCTTGTGATAGGTTGTCTGGAGAATCCATGTGAAACCATGCGATGACACTCTCCACTAGACATCCTTGTTGTTCTTGTTTCTTGTTGCCTCTGGATATTGTTATTTTATGTTGTTCTGATTATAGGGCTAGGGAATCCATAGGTGGGTGTCGGCGCCTCAGTTGGAGGAAGAGCCAGGGGATCCCATGAGAGTTATGTGATGACCCTCCCTACTTGACACCCGTCTGACTTGTTTCTTGTTGCTTATGGAATGGTGTATTGAATGGTTGATTCAGAGTTATTATGGAATCGTATTCTTTTTATTGGTTCTGATTTATTTGGAAATGTATTTTGGGTGTTGGTTCGGTTCTTCTGGATGTTATCTCCTTATGATGCTTTTTGAGTTCTTGTGAATGTGGTTCATGATTGTTAATTGGTAGTATTTCATGTTATTGTGATGAGTTTCTTAGTTTTAACTCGTTATGTGATTTGTGAACGTTGTTGGTTGTTCATTGTATACTTTGAGTTGTACTTGTTTAGTATCATGTTGTTGTTGAGTCAATTTGACATTCATGGTCGGGTTCACTTCCTCGTCACCTCTGAGCACGGGGGGTGAGTTACTCGTAATTCACATGGTTGGGTGGAACGTGGTCCGCACCTGTTGGGTTCCCCATCAGCATCTTGTCCTCTCAGCTTTTCGCAGTGGAGTTGTACCAGTGATCACTTGTATTTCATATTTCATTATTCTTGTATCATTCCCATGTTGGGAAATCCAATGTAATTCATTTTTCAAAGAAAATTGTAATGTAATATTATAACGGTGATGTAATAGTTAGGCTCATTTGTAACTCTTTTAAGAGATTTATCATGGATGTATTATGTGATGTTTATTGTTATTGCATCACGGTTATTGGATGTATCATTGGTTATGGTTATTATAAAGTTAATGGTTATGTTGTAATATTTATCTTTTCTTATGTTTAGTTGTTGCGATGTAACCTTGCGTGCCCCAGAGAACCAAGTGTATTAATGCTATGTGTTATGCTATGTGGTTATGGGTTAATGATATTGCATGTTTAATTTAATTGTTTAAAAAAAAAAAAATTATTTGCATTGTGTGTGTTCTCTGGGGTTTGCAAGGCGGGCATTACATTAAGAATTAGCTAAGAGATATTTTTGTTGCATTTGATGGTGAAATTGTTAGCCATCATAATATTAAAACCTTTAAAGTCCTACACCTTGAAGCCTCGCTTGGTCACCAATTACTCATCAATGAAGTTATGAGTGGGACTAATGCCAATTAGTACCATCACCATTTTAATTCATAGAATTCCACATATTCAAAAGGGTTTGTACCTTGGAGTGTCAAAGATCATGGAAAGAGTATCTCTCACCATGGCTCCTTATTTTCTTGGTTGGTTTCTTCTTCTCCAATATCTTATTTTGGTTCTTATTCACTCTACAATTTAGGATCCTCATATCCTAGTTCATCATAAAAAAATTACCTAAATTTAATTCCCTTATCCTTTCCTAAGACTCCTATGTCTAGGCGACCATGGCTCCTTGTAGCAAAAACATAACTTCTTCCTCCTCAATTGATTCCTCACCTCAATGTATAGTCTTAATGGGAAACTCTTGGATTGGAATTTTTTGCGAGAAGGCTTCTTTGGAATGAATTTTTGGTCTATAGATAATTTTTTGGCATGAAATTCTCTAGTTCCATTTCCCATATAATTACCTCTCTCAGTGTAGGTGGTTCAAAATCCTTGACCATCCCCTTGAGAGGTTTAGTTAACTTTTCGATGAAAAGCATAGTCAATCTTCTCTCTATAATTTCTAGCATCATTATTGATAGCTTTTGAAACTCTATTCCATAGTTCCCCATTGAACCACACTATTCAAGTTGACTTAAATATTTGAAATAAACTTTAGATTCCTTTGTATCAAACATCTCAATATTTCTTTTGAGTTCATCATATGAGGTGATGGATTGATGGAACTAAGTGATAAGACTATGATACCACCACTAATGTGTAGTAACCTCCGAATCCAAAGTGGAAAAATTGATTGATTCATCTTATATCATCATCTTAAGGGAAAAATATGTTCATAGCCTCTACACCCATGCACAAGCTAAGAATTTTGCTACATATTTCTTTGAAAAGATTATAGCTTAGGCCTAGGTCTATAACCATTCTAGGAACTTTTCATCTTCATATATTGGTGAGTTATATTTCACTTTGAATCTCCTTAGAAATAGATTTGCATTCTCCATAACAAGCCCTAATATCATCAAACTATGAGTTTTAGGTTTCATGCTTTAGATCCTCCAAGTCCTTATTCAGAAAGGTAGGCTAGGTTTCCCTTGTAGTTGAAATAAGAAAATTCCTTTATGTGTGGATTTGAGTGGCATTTAGATGATTACCCTCATAGGAATTTTTTTTATCTATCAGTTGTCTAGGTGTATTCATAGTACCATCCATTGTGTGAAATAATTGAACCATCATATCAAATTTTTTAGCCCAAATCTCAAGGTTGACATATGTGTTCATTCTCTTCTCTTTTTGCCATATTGTTATGCTCTATGCTAGAATCTATAGGAGATATTTTACTCTCTAAAATATCTATAGATAATATTTATTTATTGAACTCCCTCAAGGGATATGTGGTTGCTCTATCATAGTACTGCATAAAACTAAAACATGCAAAGTTAAATTCTAATAAACTAGGCATACAATTTCACTAACTCTGATAAAATTATAATTTCTTGAGCCCAAACAATAATGGAAACTAAATTCTTAACCTTCAACAAACAAGTTTATTATTTGGATAACACTATCAGGCCCTAATACTCAACTAGATCTTAGAAAAATCAAATTAAAATGATTATTTATGCATTAGTAATATCATTACATTTTAAATAGAAAAGGGCAAGCATAAATCTCAATCCTCTTAATATAATGAACACCAAATAATAGTTGAAAATATTAATCTCTTTCTTATTACAATAATGGTTATATTACATTCAAATGGTTTTTCCATATCAATAACAATGATAAATATATCTACTAACAAAAAAATAAAATAAAATCAATATAATGCTATTTGATTCTATGCCTAATATGAATCTTAAATACAAACTTCATATGAAATTTTTATCCAATATCACTAGGGTTTTCATCCAAGGATTCCCATGCTTGAACATAAGTTCTTAAAATAGATTTTGAAAGGATTTTCTTAAAGCTTAGATGATGATCAAAGAGGAAAATAATCACTCTTTTATATCCTCCACAAAAAAATAGATAGACCACCAAGCACACCTACAAATTCGAATTTGAACAATGATCATGGGTGGGAAATATTTCACATTAAAGTTATGGTGCCAAAAATAAACTATTGGAAATAATATGACATGTGTTGGGAAGTTAGGAGTAGAAAGAAAATGTAAGAAGATATATCAAGGATAAGGGGTCACCCTTACCACTAGAAACATACTATAGGTTGGGGTGATGGGGTTCGATAAAGGTATACTTAGGAAAGTAAAACACATAATCGATAGAAACAAGGAAGATAAAAGTATAGACCTAATATGTATAGGCTTAGATTGACTAGAAATGGGAAATGACATGACATGAACAATATCAAGTAATTGGTAGATTAAAATAAAGTGCACAAGGCGATAACAAAATCTTAGGCATATACATAGGGTTTTCATGATTGTTAAATTTGAAATTTACAAGAAATCATATAAGGATAAAACACTTATAGTGCTAAGAATGCTAATACAAGGGCACACAAAAATATATAGGGGAACACAATCAAAATACTTGTAGAATAATTTAATGGGTCCCATTGAATTAATGCGGATTGATAAAAGAAAAAACATAACAAAAAATTTAGGATTTTGTAACAAATTTATAGGGTAGGGCCAACATAATTAATGGTGTATTTGAAATTAAATTCAATGGATTAGATAAAAATCACTTTGCATAAGTTACCCAAAATACTATGTTGGAGTATAAATATTTTGAGGTTGAATCCATGGCTCTAGGTCTCTTCTATAGGTGTGGATCTATCTTATAGTCCGCAAATTTAATTTGAATCTTGTACTTCTCTTCTTTAATTAACTCTATTATCTTATCCTTGCTACTTATTATGGGCTTGTGATATTTAGAAATACCTTAGGGTGGTTATCAAATCATTATGACTAGGTTCTCCTAGGTCAATCCATTAGAATGGTTGGGTTTATGACCTTGGTACATGTTGGAAAATAGAAGGTAAGTGTGAAAATGTCCTAAGATGTAAATTCTGATATAGATAAACTCGTTTTAGTTTTCCAACTAGGGTTTTACGATGACAAATGATTTTTGTATGCTCTAGGAATTTAAACAATTATTACGTAATGCTAGGATGATAAATGAACTCTTATCAAATGTCTTTATATGCCACTACATATTAAAAAATGAATCAAGTTGGATCATGGTGAGAATGAAACATTAATGTGAATGCAAGAAATTAATGTCTAGACACTAAAGGTATTAAGTATAATAAATAAGTCAAATATGAAAATACATGTAGAAATGTATAAGATAAAATCAAATATATGAAAATAAATATAAATAGATATAAGTAACATATAGAAAAATATATGAGATAAAATCATTCTCTTAGAATAAGCGTAGAACAATATAGAAAATGATATAGATTTAATGATTTCATCCTTATATTCATACACACTAATTTAAAATCCTTTACTTAACTACAAATAAATCTCTAATTCTGTGATTACCAAGATCAAATGATGATACCATATATATATATATATATGAGCATTAAAAGTCTTTAAAATAAGATATTTTAAAAATAATTGTAAAAATAAGATAACCATAGCAAACAAGATTATCATCCCCTAACAAGATCCCTATATTTCTGAAAGGACACATTTTCAAGGCGTGGAATTATTGCCATTTCAAATGTTAAAAAATAGGTTTATCCACAACGAACAAAAATGTGGAGTTAATGGATTGACATGGAAGCTTGAATCGTTTAGAGTTTTTCTTTCTTAAGTAATCTGATGTTGATTTTAGTCAAAAAAAATTTGGTGTCCACCTTATTCTTCCTGTAGGTGTTTTTAAAGTGGTGTATTTCAAACACTTTGAATTTGTGCATGTGAACATGTGATTAAAAGCCAAATTTTGTTGATGACGTTCTTGAATGGTGACAAAGTATCTTTGGACAGATATACGACTTCTTGATTTGCTCCTCTCAAAGTCGGTCAGAATCAGTGATCAGTTTTGAAAAACGGTGCTAGAAATAATAGTAGCCGTCCGAAAACGAGGCGCTCATTCTCTTGACTTGACTCTAAAGCTCCGTGAACGTTACGCAAAAATGTCTCTCACCGTGTATTATACGTAACTAGACCACACCCATTATAAATAGGGGTAGCAAATGGAGGAGAATAAACACACAAGGCAAATCATGGCTATACAAAATAGTAAGGGCAAGATCTTCTGGTGCTCTTCAGTATGTGTACTGCTTATTCTATTAGTGTTAGTGGATGTGGGAGTCTCTCAAAATTGTGGATGTAATGGATTGTGTTGTAGTCAATATGGATACTGTGGAAGTGGAGATCCCTACTGTGGGGCTGGTTGTAACGAAGGTCCCTGTTATTCTTCTTCTCCTCCTTCTACTGGCGGAGGAGGAGTGAGTTCTATAGTTTCTTCTGATGTTTTAAATTCTATAGTTGGAGGAGCTGCCAGTGGGTGTGCAGGAAATGGGTTTTATAATTATGATTCCTTTATTAGTGCTGCTAATGCTTTCAGTGGCTTTGGGACATCTGGGTCTTCTGATGTTAATAAGAGAGAAGTTGCTGCCTTTTTTGCTAATGCTGCCCATGAGACTGGAGGTAATACATGCATTACAAGTTTTGATTTACAGTTATGTTCTTTTCTATCTATTTAAGTGTTCTTTTCTAGCAGTACTAAAAAGGGTTGTATAACAGGGTTTTGCTTCATCGAAGAGCAGAATCCAGGCAGCAAATACTGCGATGCCTCCAACACTAAGTATCCCTGCAACCCCGACAAGAGTTATCATGGCAGAGGCCCTCTGCAGCTCTCATGGTCGGTAACCATTTTCAATTCCTACGTAATTAGTTTTCAAATTTTAATCAATAAAATCTTATAACATTGCTCTTTTATAGCTGAGCTATGCTAATGTAAGGTGATGACAGGAACTATAATTACGGAGCAGCAGGAAACTACATTCAATTTGATGGGTTGAACAATCCAGAGGTGGTGGGCACTGATTCGACCATCTCATTTAAGACGGCAGTGTGGTTTTGGATGGTGAACAGTAACTGTCATACAGCAATCACGTCTGGCCAAGGCTTTGGAGCCACCATCAGAGCTATCAACAGTATGGAATGCGATGGTGGAAATGATGCAACTGTGACGAGCAGAGTTAATTACTTCCAGAAGTTTTGCCAGCTACTCAACGTCGACCCAGGATCGAATCTTCGATGTTAATTTGCCTTTCTTGCTTAGTATCACTAATTCCTAGAATAAGACAGCAATGCCAACAACGACAAAAATAGTCCATTGGCAGTTGCCAATTCACCTCATCTCTATCTCAATACTTCAAAGTCTACCAGATCGATATTACAATAAGTGTTTTGATGTTATACTGAGATCAGTTTTATAGATATATTTGATCGTTACACAAGTGCTCTTTTAAAGTTAAAAAAAACGTGCATGATAAATTCTGTGGTGAGAAGTATAAAGTTTGTCTTAATTTAAATGAGACTTTTTCTTTTCTCAAAGTGATCTTTTCTTAGTCTCGGTGGTGGAGTATTTTGCTTAATGAAAATTATGTGTAAATTTGTAAGATGTTTTCTTAAAATATTTCTATATGTTATTTAAATTAAATTCAAGATAATTTTTATGGGATAAATATTTATAAGATTACACTTCAATGTAATAATTAAATATTATGTTTATTAATTTTAATTAATAAAAATAAAATTAAGTATTCTTATTTTTATTGATAAATTATAAAATCATTATTATCTATTTAATTATTAAATAAGTATAAATTTATAGAAGTATCAAAACCATATATGTATGTAAATACATTCTTACAAATTTTGAGATTAGTTTTTAAGATAAAGTGAAACCATATATGTATGTAAACACATTCTAGTCAATTCTCTCAATCATTGCTTACTACATTATCTACAAGGAAATGAAGGTAACATTGTCAAATCATGTGACAAGAAAAAGTTCAATGCGAATAGAAAAAACAAACATAACAAAATTATAGCACTCACACTTGAATAATTATTCCCCTTATCCACAATGGGTAGGACTAATTGAGTATACAAAAAATAAAGCTCAAATAAATTTTCAAATATTGAGTCACTTCCTTTTGGTTGATTAATATTCATCATAATACATTGCTTGTAGCACAATGGTGCAACAATATTTGATGAATGTTGCAACTCTTTATTTTTGTGGCTATAGTTATTCCCCTTATTAGGTGGAAATTACAAATTTTCCTATTGTTAAATATATAAAATCATAGATGTTCAAATATTAAATAAAAAAATGTTGAGTTAGTTGAGCTCCAACATATACTTTAAACTAACACCTATCTACTCTCTTGGGTTGTATTTGTTGATAAACAAGGTGAAACAACAAAAAATACCTCAATGTAATGCAATTGTCCTTTCCCAAGACATCCATGTCTAGGTGACCATGGCTCCTTGTAGCTGAAACATAACTTCTCCCCCCTCAATTAATTCTTCACCTCAATATTTGCTCTTCATGGGAAACTCTTGGATTTTTGTACATTTTTGTTAGAATTATTCTTTAGAATGAATGTTTTGGTCTAGAGATATTTTTTTTACATGGTGTTCTCTAGTGATAAAGCCCACTTCATTACCTCTTTTAGGGTAAGTGGGTAAAAATCATTGACCATCTCATTGAGAGATTTAGTTATCCTTATGATGAAGAGCATACTCAATCTTTTCTCTGTATTTTTTAGAACCATTATCAATAGTTTTGAAACTCTATTTAATAATTCCCCATTGAACCACCATAAATTCAAGCTGACTTAATTCCTTGAAATAAAGTTTATAATCTTTTGTGATAAACATCTCAATCAATTTTTTTGAATTCACTGTATGAGGTGATGGGTTGATGGACTTGGGTGATAAGACTATGGTACCATCACTCATGTGTAGTTCCCTCCAAATTCAAGGTGGAAAAAGGGATTGATTCATTTACTATCATCAACCTAATAGACAAGTATGTTCTTCTATCATTATTATCTATTTAATTTGCCAATTTCATAATAATAATGGAAAAATGAGAAGCGAAACAAAATAAATATCTAATATTTAATATGGATGTTTAAGGCCCCAAAAAGGATGGGTCTGGACTAGGGTGATCAAAACCCTTTTTCGTACTATTTTAGCTAATTTAAAAATATGTTAGTGACGACATTTTAATATTTAAAAATCCAAAATCATTTGTTAGCTATCACTATTTTATTTTTTGAAAATTAAAGAATTACATATAAATGCAAGTCAATTTTTACCATTTTAATGCTAGCAATTTTGAGAGACATCTTGAAACTTTTAAAAATCATAATTTTGAATATTCCAAAAAGAAGTCAAGAGCAAAATTATAGAAATGTTATTTCAGTCAAGCATCAGGAATAGCAATGCATCATATTTTCATGTTTCATTCTTATTTGTTTTGTGAGTACTAACAATTGCATGCTTTCAAATCAAGTATCTATTTCTCCATGAAGGTGATGAGTAGAATGAATTTAATCCCTCAAAAAATATAGATCTAAGTGGTGAGTTGCAACAATTGTTAATTTATCACTCTTTTATCATTTATCCTCTACTTGACCAAGGGTGAGCTCTCTTTTTACATCATCATAGCCATTCTAGAGGTAGAAATACCAAAAAGGGGTTTGAATTAGGTAAGCCCCTATATGGTACAACCCTCCCCTCCCTTTTGTGTGTGTAGGTTACAAATCTAAAGTGAATTGAAGGAGGATTGAAGGTATAATTTCTCATGCAAGAATTCAAGCCCTACAAGCCAACAAATCAAGGAAAGTGGACTTTATTAGTGACATAAAAAATTTTGACACTGAGTTCAGGAGAGAAGATTGCATAGATCAAGAGCAATAAAAAACTAAAGTATAATTTTGAGTATCTACTTCCCAATCTAGGGTTCCCATTTCCCCCATCTAACTATTTTGAGCCAAAATTTATTTGCCAGGTTCTTTTATGTCTTCCCTCTACTATTGTGAATTTTATTTTTGTTTATAAATTTTGTACTTTCTGGAAATCATCTTAGTTTACTGCAATTTCATAGTTAACCTAGGAACATCTTTGCATCATCAAATTAATTAATTAATCAATATAAAATCATACACAAATATCCCGAAGGAAAAAGGATTAAAACCATGATCCACCATTCTAGCTCTTCCATTGAGGTTCATAGATGAATGGGTGTTGAGATCACTTTTAATCCATCTTTCCCTTGTGATGTTGGAAAGAGTATGTATGATATCCTAGATCCCTTTTTTCAACATCACAACACTTTCTTTACCTATCACTTATCTAGGTGTATTCATATTACCTACTATTTTGTGAAGTAATTTAACCATCATATTAAATTTTGATTTAGCCCAACTCTCAATGTCGTCAGATGTAAACTAATTATCCTCTCTTTCTGTCATATTATTATGCTCTATAATATAGGATATATTTTAGTCTCTAAAATCTCTATAGATCATCTTTGTTTCCTCATCTCCTTGAAGTGATATGTGGTTGCTCTATGATTGTACTCATAAAAAATAGAATATGTAAAGATAAACTATGATAAAATAGGCTTACAAGCTTACCAACTTTGATAACATTGTAATGTATTGAGCCCAAAAAATTAATGGAATTTCAATTCTTAACCTTGAACAAATAGTTATTATTTGGATAACACTATTAAAGTTCCTACTACTTAAATAGATTTTAGATAACTCAAATAAAAAATACCATTTATGCATTAGTAATATCATTATATTTTAAATAGAATTTAAGACAAACATAAATCTCAATCTTCTTAATATACTGAACACCAAATAATAGTTGAAAATCCTAATCCTTTTCTTATTAGAATAATGGTGTTATTACATTCAAATGGTTTTGTAATATTTGTAGCTACTAAAATTATTTTACTAACAATAATTTCAAATCAAATAAATATAATAATACTTGAGTCTATGCCTAATGAAGCTTAAATACAAACTTCATATGAAATATTTCTCCAAAATTATTAGGGTTTTCATCCTAGGATTCCCATGCTCAAACATAAATGCTCAAAATGGATTTTGAAAGGAATTTGGTTAAGTTCAGATGATGATCATAAAGGAACACATTCACTCTTTTATATCCTAAAAAAAAAAATACATAGACCACCATGAACACCCACCACCTTACATTCACACAATGATCATTGGTGGGAAATATTCGACTTTAGAAGTTGTGGTGTGAAAAATAAACTATTGGAAATCATATGACATGTGTTGGAAAGTTAGGAGTAGAAGAAAAATGCAAGAAGAAATATCAAGGATAAGGGGTTAGCCATACCACTAGATATATACTATAGGTTGGGGTCATGGGAATAAAAAAATAACCATGATAACATGAAAAAAATAAGATTCTAACAAATATAATGGTGGGATGAGGGAAAATGGAAGGCACGCTAGTATTGAAAAGTCTAAACTCTGATAGGAAGAAGGGAAGAGTAGAGTTTGAAGAAAAGGTATACTAAGGAAGGTAAAACAAATAATTGATGGAAACAAGGAAGAAACAAGTATAAACCTAATATGCATCTAGACTTAGATTGACTAGATATAGGACATGGTCCATGGTCCATGCATGGGAAATATCAAGTAACTAGTAGATTAAAATAAAGTGCACAATATGATAAAATAATCTTAGGAATATACATAGGGCTTCCATGATTGTTAAATTTGAAATTTAAAATAAAGCATAAGGGTATAGACACCTATATCTCTAACAAGGGCACACAAAAATATATAGGAGAACACAATTTGAATACTTCTAGATTAACTTAATGGGTCCCATTGAATTAATGTAGATTGATCAAAGTAAAAAATAACACAAAATTTAGAATTTTGTAGCAAATTTATATTGTAGGTCCAACATAATTAATCGTTTCTTTGAAATTAGATACAATATATTAGATAAAAATAAATTTGCATACTACATAAAATCCTATGTTGGAGTATAACTATTTTGAGGTTGAATCCATGGCTCTAGGTCTCTTCCACATGCATGGATCCATCATATAGTCCACAAATTTGATTTGAATCTTGTACTCCTCTTCTTCAATTAACTCCATTCTCTACTCCTGGCTAACTATTATGGGCTTGTGATATTTAGAAATACCTTAGGGTGGTTGTCAAATCACTATGACTAGAGTCTCCTAGGTTAATCCACTAGAATGGTTGGATTTACAACCTTAGTACATGTTGAAAAATAACAGGTAAGTGTGCAAATGTCCTAAGATGTGAATTCATATATATATAAATTGGTTTCCAACTAGGGTTTCTCTATGATGGATAATTTTTTGTATGTTCTAAGAATTTGAATAATTATTAGGTGATGCTAAGATGATAAATGAATTCTTATGAAATTTCTTTAAATACCACTACATAGTAGCAATCATGCAAAATATGAATCAAGTTGGATCATGGTGAGAATAAAACATTAATGTGAACACAAGGAATTATATCTAGACACAAAGAGAAATATCAAATATAATAAGTAAAATATGAAAAAATATATAGAAATGTATAAGATAAAATGAAATATATGAAAATAAATATAAATATATAGAAGTAACATATATATAAAAAAACCTAATATCACACGAAAATATATTATTTTATCAATATATAATATAAATCAATTTTAAGATTACAAAATTAAGATTGATATAATGATTTCATCCTTATACTCATGCACATTAATTTAAAACTTGAATACTGCAAATAGATCTCTAATTCTGTAATTGCCAAGAACAAATGATGAAACCATAAATATATAATAAAAGAAAGATTCGGGCATTAAAAGTCTATAAAGTAAGATATTTTAAAAATAAGATAACCATAGCAAACAAGATTATCATTCCCTAACAAAATCCCTATATTTCTAAAAGGATTCATTTTCAATGCGTGAAAGTATTGTCATTTCAAATGTAAAAACAAATAAGGTTTATCCACAACGAACAAAAATATGGTGTTGTTCAATGGCTTGACATGGAAGCTTGAATAATTAGAGTTTTTCTTTCTTAAGTAATCTGACATTGATTTTAGTCAAAAATTTGGTGTCCACCTTATTCTTCCGTAGGTGTTTTTAACAGTGGTGTAATTCAAACACTTTGAATATGTACATGTGAACATGTGCTTAAAACCCAAATTTTGTAGATGATGTTCTTGAATGGTGACAAAGTATGTTTGGACAGATATACAAGCTCTAGATTTGCTTTCCTCTCAAGGTTGGTCAGAACCAGTGAGCAGTTTTGTTGCAATTTCTAGTGAAGATCAGATATCAAAATCTAGTTTTCGATTGTGGAACATATTATTTATATATATATATTACAGTATTTATCATCAATTGCATTAATTGATAATTAATTGATAAATAGTTGAGTCATGGAATTTTTTCAGGACACACTTTAATTTATTTGAGCATTTATTTGAGCATTTATTGATAAAGAATGTAGAACATAGTAAATGAACACTTCTTGTAAATATTTATTTATTTGAGCTGTGGATTAGACAGAACATAATATCGTCTTCAACCAGAGAGTGATGTATGCCTACCTTTTTCTGTTTTTTTGTCTAGGTTACGAGTCAAGATGATCTGTTTGATTCAGTCCTAACATTTTGAAAAACGGTGCTAGAAAAAATAGAAGCCGTCTGAAAACGAGGCGCTCATTCTCTTGACTTGACTCTAAAGCTCCGTGAACGTTACGCAAAAATTTCTCTCACCGTGTATTATACGTAACTAGACAACACCCATTATAAATAGGGGTAGCAAATGGAGGAGAATAAACACACAATGCAAATCATGGCTATACAAAATAGTAAGGGCAAGATCTTCCGGCGCTCTTCAGTATGTGTACTGCTTATTTTATTAATGTTAGTGGATGTAATGGATTGTGTTGTAGTCAATATGGATACTGTGGAAGTGGAGATGCCTACTGTGGGGCTGGTTGTAAAGAAGGTCCCTGTTATTCTTCTTCTCCTCCTACTGGCGGAGGAGGAGTGGGTTCTATAGTTTCTTCTGATTTTTTTAACTCTATAGTTGGAGGAGCTGCCAGTGGGTGTGCAGGAAATGGGTTTTATAATTATGATTTCTTTATTAGTGCTGCTAATGCTTTCAATGGCTTTGGGACATCCGGGTCTTCTGATGTTAATAAGAGAGAAGTTGCTGCCTTTTTCGCTAATGCTGCCCACGAGACTGGAGGTAATACATTCATTGCAAGTTCTCATTTACAGTTATGTTGTTTTTTATCTATTTTAAGTTTATGGTGATAGTATCAGTACTAAAAGGGGTTGTATGACAGGGTTTTGCTTCATCGAAGAGCAGAATCCAGGCAGCAAATACTGCGATGCCACCAACACTCATTATCTCTGCAATCCCGACAAGAGTTATCATGGCAGAGGCCTTCTGCAGCTCTCCTGCAGCTCTCATGGTCAGTAACCATTTTCAATTTCTACATAACAAGTTGAAAAATTTAAATGGAGTGTAGACCAAGATGCAAAAACAGAGTATAAAGAAAAATAACAAAATAAACACGAGATGACACAGATATTTTATCGTGGTTCACCAATAAATGGCTACATCCACACTAAGAGGAGAGGAAATTATATTATTATCAATAGCATTATAATAGATACAGCAGAAAATATATAAAGACTTATGGAGAATGCAAAGAGTCAATATTGAAGGGGAATTAGAATGTCCGTTGGGCTTCAGCACTCAACAAATCTCCCACTTGAAGACCAACGGATGTTGCAACTCGCCAACCATTCCCCTGCTTTAAATTTATTGTTACTTCTTCTTAACCAGACCAAGAGAAGTCCTGGTGCATTCAAACTTCTCTTTGCAAACAACTTTAGTGAAAATATCTGTCGGATTGACCTTTGTGTCAATTTTTGCAACTTTTAACTTGCCTTCTTCAGCCACATGACGAATGTAATGAGCATGTATGTCAATATGTTTTGAACGCTGCTGAGATGAATGAGTGTGAGCAATAAAAATGGTGTTGTGACTATCACAAAATAGAACATAATCACTTTGTTGACATCTCAAATCACTAAACAACTGTTGTAACCAAAGCATCTCCCTAGCACCTTCAGAAAGAGCCAAATACTCAGCTTCAGCAGAAGAAAGAGCAACATAATGTTGCAGCCTCGAGACCCAACTAATGGAAGCTCCAACAAACATGAAAACATAACTAGTAGTAGATCTTCGTTTATCTAAATCTCCAGCAAGATTAGAATCAGTAAAACCTTGCAGCTGTACATTATTTCCACCAAAACATAAAGCATAATCAGTAGTACATTTGATGTCATCAACATAAAGCAACATTTGATAAACGAAAGCAACCAACATGTCATCAATGTAAAGCAAGAGAATAACAAACTCACCAGTAGAAAGTTGTTTGTAATAAACACACGGATTCAATTCACACTTGATAAACTTGTGCTCAATCATAAAATGATCAAACTTAATATACCACTGTCATGGGGCTTGCTTGAGCCCATACAAGCTGCACTTCAGCCTGCAATAAAGATGTTCCTGTCCTTGTTGTTTAAATCCTTTCGGCTGCTCCATGTACAACTCTTCATCAACATCACCATGTAGAAAAGTTGTCTTGACATCTAGCTGATCAAGTTCAAGATCCCAAACTGCAGCCAATCCCAAAACTGCCTAGATTGTATTCATTTGCACAACTGGAGAGAAAATCTCATTAAAATCTATGCCTCTTTGTTGATCATACCCTTTTACAACCAGCTTAGCATGATAACGTATATTGCCTGCATCCTCCTCTTTCAACTTGTACACCCAACGATTTTTCAAGGGTCTTCGATCAGGTGGAAGCAACACTAAATCCCAAGTATTATTAGCTTGCAATGAACTCATTTCACCTTGCATTGCCTCTTGCCATTTTGCAGAATCAATTACCTTGCAAGCCTCTTCGTAAGTAGCTGGTTCAGGTTGATCAAAAACTAAAAGCTCAGGCTCAACGTCTTCTGAATACAATAATTCATAGTCTGAAAATTTTGAAGGACATCTCCTCTCCCGGGTAGACCTCCGTAACTGAGGACCTTCCTGTTGCAAATTTGAATCCTCCAAATTCATTCTCTGTAATTGAATTTGAACATCATCAATTTCTGACTGTAAATTTCCTTGATTACTCATATTTCCAACGCTCTACCTCTGTACACTCCCTTGTGACAGTGAGGATTGAAAAACAAAGCCTCTCATCGTATCATGTTGGAGACCAAGAGGCTGCGAATCAGCAAGAGAAGGGTGCGAAACATCAAACAAGGGCAACAAGTGAACAATAGAAGGGGGCTGCATGGCGACTAAGGGAGACAAAGATGCGTGTTTTAATGGCTACAAATTGTGACTTGGACCCTATGCATCAAGATCAGAAGCCTATACAGCAAGATGTGGAAGCTGCGAATGAAATGTTTGACCTTGCACATTGACGGAAGGATGTAAAGAAGGCGGCCTCCAAAATTCACCAACATGTATTGAAGGTTGGGCAGAAACCATTGGAGGCTACGCTATTGGTGGCTGCATAGCAGTTAGAGGAGGCTACAAATTATTCAAAGAAGCCTACGCACCATGATATGTGGGTTGCACACCATGACATGGACCTGATGTATGAAGAATTGGGGGCTGCGCACTAAGTTTTGAAGGCTGTAAAATAAAAATTGGAGCCTTCATTAAAAATAGAGGAGGTTGTGTATCATTCCCAGTAGACTGCTCAAACAATGATTTTGTATTACCTCCTCAATTATTCGGAGAAACTAGAGATGAGGTTATAGAATAGGTCGGGGATAAAACAAAGGTGGGTGAATAATTTATTCCTCCTACGCTACTTGATTGCAAATTACCTCCAGTAGACCCATGTGAGCGAGTATTTTCAAATGCTGAGAAAGGCACATATTCCTTCATGACTACTGCCCGTGTTTGCAAAGCTGAAAAACGTGCTCATTGAAAACCACATCCTTGCTACACATAATTTTACTGGCCACTGGATCCCATAGCAAGAATTTGTACTAATCTTTGCCATACCCAACAAAAAAACATTTATGTGATTTGGGGTCCATTTTGGATCGTTTCTCCTTGGGAACAAGAGCAAAGGCTTCACATCTAAATGCCCAAAGATGTGAATAGGAGATCTGCTTTCCAAGCCACTCCTCCTTTGGAATACAAAAATCTAACCGAGATGATGGGCTCATATTAATTAAATAAATTGTTGTGTTGCAAGCTTCAACCCAGAACTCTTTGCCCAATCCAACATTAGAAAGCATACATCGTGCTTTCTCCAAAATTGTTCTATTTAACCTCTCTGCAACCCCATTTTCTTGAGGTGTAAAAGGAACAATTTTGATCCTTCGAATACCATTGTCAGCACAAAAATCATCAAATTCTAGTGAACAATATTCACCACCGTTATCCATTTGCAAACATTTGATGTTATGCCCACTTTTATTTTCAATTAAAACTTTAAATTTTTTGAATTTGCTAAAAACTTCATATTTCCTATTAATCATAAAAATCTAGACCTTCCTAGTGAAATCATCAAGGAAAGTTCCAAAATAGTTAGCCCCTCCAAGATAGGTTACCTCAGTCGGTCCAAAGACATCCGAGCAGACAAGCTCCAAAGGTGAAGTATTCTTTTCATGTCCCATCTTCAAGAAGCTGACCCTCTTCTATTTTCCATAAAGACAATGTTGGAAAAATTTCAAATCCACCGATTTCAAACCCAGTAATTGATTTCTTTTGACCATCACTTCAAGGCCTTTCTTACTCATATGTCCAAGACATTGGTGCCAAAGTACGGTCTCACTGTCCATCAGTGCCATAGCAACTCCCACTTGAGAATCATTCTCAAAAACATATAAGCTGCCCACTCTATCTCCTTTGGCCATCTTTAGGGCACCCTAAGAGACTTTCCAAGAATCCAGAAAGAAAAGAGCATTGCAGCCTTGTGAAAAGAGTTGGCTTATAGAAATCAAATTCTTCTTGAGTTTTGGAACATGTCTAACATCTTGCAAAATCCATGTGCCTCCATTCTTGGATTGTAAGAGAACATCACCTTTACCAATGATCTCCAAAGATTTGTTATCCCCCAAGTAAACATTCCCGAATTGTCCTTGATAATTAGAGAAGACATCCATACAAGAGGTGGCATGGAAAGATGCACCCGAATCTAAAACCCACAAATGTGAAGTGATTTCATTTATGGAAAAAACCAAAATACTATCATTGTGTTCATAAACAACATTAACTTCGCTGTCTTTAACCTTCCCTTGTGCCTTCTTATAGGAATAACAATCTTTTTTAGTGTGACCAGGCTTACCAAAAAACCAACAGTCACCAATTCTACCTCTGTATTTTGATTTTTTTGCAAATTTTCATCTTCTCCTATTATTGTCTTTGCCTCTATATCAAGGCCTTCCTCTACTAATAGCAGTCAGGTTTTTCCCTGAAGAGGTCTCTTGGTTCTTCCATCGCAAATCTTTGCTGAGGAGAGTAGTTGCGACATCATCAAACTTCAATTTATTTTTAGCAGCCACAGAAGTATTCACAACCATAACAACTCCCTCTTAGCTATTAGGTAGCGAACACAACAATAAAATTGCTTTAATTTCATCATCCAGGCTAATGCCCACTAAAACTAATTGAGTAACCAATGTGTTAAATTCATTAAGGTGGTTGGACACAATTCCACCTTCTTTCATTTTCAGGTTATATAATATTTTCATAATAAAAACCTTATTAGATGTAGAATCCATCTCATACATCGAAGAAAGTTTATCCCACTATTCCTTTGAAGTCTTTTTTGTTGAAACATTAAACAATACATTACTGGACAATGAGAGGAAAATCTTAGATTTTTCCTTCCTGTCCAACTTCTCCCACTCTTCATTTGTCATTGAACTTGGCTTCTTAGCTTTCCCATCGAGCACGAGTGAGAGGTCTTGCTTTATCAGCAATGACTCCATTTGCACCTTCCATAGACTAAAATTCTGATTTGAGAATTTCTATATCTTTGCTTTCTCCATGACTTGAAAATCCAGCATCGATTTTCTCAACCAGCTATACCATCACCATACAACTCTGATACCAATTGAAAAATTTAAATGGAGTGCAGACCAAGATGCAAAAATAGAGTATAAAGAAAAAGAACAAAACACACAAGAGATGACACAGATATTTTATTGTGGTTCACCAATAAATGGCTACATCCACACTAAGAGTAGAGGAAATTATATTACTATCAACAACATTACAATAGATACAACAACAAATATATAAAGACACATGGAGAATGCAAAGAGTCAATATTGGAGGGAAATTAGAATGTTCGTTGGGCTTCAACACTCAACACAAGTTTCCAAATTTTAATCAATCAAATATTATAACATTGCTCTTCCTAGCTAAGCTATGCTACTGTAAGGTGATGATAGGAACTATAACTACGAAGTGGCATGGAACTATATTCAATTTGATGGGTTGAACAATCCAGAGGTGCTGGGCATTGATTCGACCATCTCATTTAAGATGGCGCTGTGGTTTTGGATGGTGAATAGTAACTGTCATACAACAATCGCGTCTAGCCAAGGCTTCAGAGGCACCATTAGAGCTATCAACAACATGGAATGAGATGGTAGAAATGCTACAACTATGACCAGCAGAGTCAATTACTTCCAAAAATTTTGCCAGCAACTCAACGTCGACCTGGGATTGAATCTTCAATATTAATTTTCCTTTTTGTTCAGTATCATTAATTACTAAAATAAGAGAGCAATGCCTACAATGAACAAAATAGTCTGTAGGTACCTGCCAATTCACATCTCCTCCATCTTAATACTTCAAAGTTTACCAGACCTATAAGAAAATAAATTTTTTGATTTCATATTGAGATAAGTTTTATAAATATATTTGATGTTGAAACTAGTGTGGTTAGTTTTATAGATATATTTGATGTTGAAACGAGTGCTCTTTTCGAATTAAAAAATGTGCATGATAAATTCTATGTTGGTGACGTAGTATTTTGATTAATGAAAAATATGTGTAATTTTGTGAGATGTTTTCTTAAAATAATTTTGTTTATTAATTAAGTTAACGTCAAGATAATGTCCATTGGTTAAATATTAATAATATTATTATCATTCATTATAATAATTAAATATTATGTTTATTAGCATTATTTAGTTTAATATTCTAAAATTAATTTTAATTAATAAAAAAATATTTATATATTAATTTTATAAATAAATTATAAAATTATTATTATCTGTTTTAAATAGATGTAAATCTGAATCATTTTTTTGGGACAATTTGATTTCAATGTACTTTTTCTATAAATTTTGAAATTAGTGATTACAATGAAGTGAAATCATATGTGCATGTTAACATATTTTAGGTAATTTTCTTAATTATTGTCTTCTATAATATCTACAAGGAAATAAAGACAACATTGTCAAACCATATGACAAGAAAAAGTCTAATGTGAATAGAAAAAAGAAAACATAACAACATTAAAACACTCAATTTCAAATAATTACTCTCGTTATCCATGATAAGTAGGACTATTTGAATATACAAAAAATAAAGCTCAAATAAATCTTCAACTATTTAGTCACCTCCTTTTGGTGGATTAAAATTCATCATGATGCATTTCTCATAGCACAACAATGCAACAATTTTTGATGAATGATGCAACTATTTATTTTTGTTAATGTTGAGTTAGCTAGGTCCATCATATACTATAAACTAACACCCATCTAATTTATCAAGCTACTTTTGTTGATAAACAAGGTTAAATTATTGTGGTAAAATATTTTGAAAGTGTATACACATTTTAAATTTATTTATTTAACAAGGATTATCATATGATTAAAAAATATGATCAAAACAACACCAATAAAAGATAAATTCTCACAACCATCTTTTTCTTTCTTGAGTAATTATTTTTTCATTCTTGAAATGAGAATAAATAATATTTATATAAATGCATTCATTTATTATTATTATTATTATTATTTATTAAGAGGGGTAAATGCTTTTGATCCAAAGCTATGAACCAGCAAGGTCACAAACATGGGACCTTATCCCCAATATAAATTCTCAACAATTTCTCCCCAATGGGGTTTGAACTTTGATGGCAAGAATAACAACGCAACAAATTAACCATTGTACCCTGCCACTACTGGGTAAAAGAATTTATTTATAATTTAATTAGAGTTTACAATATTTAATTTGTAACTGACAAGATCTTGCTTTATTTATTATCATTCTAATACTAGCTAAGGTGGCTCATGCCTATGATAGTGGAAAAGAAGTTACTGAGATCCATTGTGGAACATTTCCATGATAGAGGCTAAAAATAGTTGATGGTTATGGGAGTAAAGAGAGAGAGAATTATGTTAAAAACAACTCATCCTCCATATACTAGGAGTGGGGGGAATGCAAGGAAAATAATTGTTTCACTTAAAAAAAAGGGGGTAGATCTCTCTAGCATTAGGGAAGTGAGAAGGAAACTATAAAATTTGAAATATTTTTTGCTACATGCCTAAAAATAAATTTTAACTTGCAACCAATATTTTCTTACAAAATTTTCCCATTATTTTCTTATCAACATTATTGATAGAATGACATAATTTATGTAGAATCTTGAGGTAAGTCACTTGCCATGGTTTAAATGATTTTTATTTTTGGGAATTCATACATAGCCGAATCATTTCTTTTTGGTCAAGTTTTATTTCATTATAAAATTATGTTGCTATCTATCAAATGAAAGCAATGGTTCTTTGGTTTCATCTAGGACTATTTTCTTATATGATATTACTTTAATTCCTTATTTTTTCTTCCGATATAGAAATTTTGAAATGCTAAACAAATTATGTATTTATTTCATGGTTTTAGGACCATTTAATTCATTTGATAGAATTATTTGAATTTTGAATCAATGTGCAAAGAAATTTGATAGGTATTCCTACCATTATAATGACATAAATTTGCAAGAGGCTAGAATCCTTTGATAAAATTTGTCAATAGTTCTAATTCATGGCAATTCTTCCACACTCTACTTACATAGCTACTAGGTCAATGTTAACTACAATATTTGAAAAAAATACTCCTTCGATTATGCTTTAATGGAAATTCCTACCCTCATCCAAGCTCCACTTTGCATATAGGTAGGTAGGATGATAGCGAAGGTTGAGGAGTTAGGTTTTTCATAAAAAATTATCCCCATGCACGCCCATCCCTCATAGTACTACTTGGAGTCTTAGTTTTGATACCATGTATAGCATGAGGCTAGAATCCTTTGATAATTTTTTTTAGTAGTTCCAATACATGGTAATGCTTCTACACTCTATTTACATAGCTACTAGGGCAATGTTAACTTAAAAAGGTTAAAAAAATCCTCCTTCCATTATGCTTTGAAAGGAAAGTTCATACCCTCATCAATCTCCACTTTGCATATAGGTCTAGGTAGGATGCTAGAAAATGTTGAGGATTTAGGTTTTCATTGCAATCTATTACATTTATTTAAAAGTTTCTCTAGTCTTTTCATAGCAAATATTTCTATGCATATTCATTCCTCATAGTATTGCTTGGAGTCTTGGTTTTGATAATATATATAAATATTTATGCATAGAAAATAATATTTAATATATTATGAAAAGGTGAATAGTTAATTATAGTGTAGGGAAATTCATTATATGTTGTTTGTACATGCTAGAATGCAATTAATATATTTTCATTATACATGTTCTACTATAAATTATGAGTGGAAAAGGATAAGTATATAATTAAAGTAACTTGTGCATTAATGTCTATGTTCTATTACCCATAAAAAATGTTATATACGGTATCACTGCATATGTTCTTGTTATGCTTGGATATCATGGAAATTATATACTTGTAAACCTTATTTGATTATGATTTTGTCATTTCAGCTTATAACCTTGATATTAATGACCTTTATGCCTTTAATTTTTCAACCATTCTCTTCTACCATGATATATACCCTAAATCCAATTAAATTCAATTAGAGAATTTTTAATATCAAATTAGACATAATTAATTAACTAAATCATGGTACCTATTAAAATATTTTTTATTCATTAGACTCGTGACACATCTATATAGGAATGGATAAATCTAGTAATCTAAATGTAATTTGTTCTTTCAGTTGTATGCTATATTTAACATTTTCTAATGGAGCATCTTGAAATCATGATGAACTTATGGAGTAAAGATAAGTCACTTTAGGTAAAAAAATAGTTATTTAATTATCCCATAGACCCAAGCCTTATTAAATCATGACATGGTTGGAGGTTGGTAATGAAACTAAAAAGTATTTATCCTAAATATACTAGTTGTAAACATGATGTGTGATTCTATTAGCCTAGTTCTTGGCAAGATTTACTGTTGAATTCATTAATTTATAATTTGTACAAGGTGTTATCAACTATAATACCCCTCAGTTGTTCTCTGTTATACTGCCAGTTAATTGTTCGGATTGAGACATCATGATACTTTGCTTGATGTTGGATTCAAAGTTATGATGATAGTTGAAGATACTTTTATCACTAATGTTTTATGCTTATGTTATGCCTAGTATAGGGATTTACTGGATTATGTGGATTAATCTTGTTATGTGCATCATGTGATTATCTGATGATTATTCTTGCCTTGTTGTTAGCATTTGATTATTGTGCGTCGGTGTATTTTGGTGAAAGGGAACAGTGTCACATCACTCATTTGTGAGTGCCCTGCGACACTGTGACTTTCCTCTCATGGTGTGTTTGACTGCATGACTATGTACATGCTCGACTGTGTGGTTTGCTGCAGGTTGTAGGTACCAAGAATTGACTCCACTTGAATTGTCAGGTTTGAGTGTGCCTTAAACCCAATGGAAATCGTTGATGGAGATAGCATTCGGTCCCTTGTTTATCCATCATCCTTGATGAGGATGAGTATCTGATTGTACTAACCTATCAGTGTGGTCAATCTGGGTTGGTCTGTCAGTGTTGTTGTGTTGTTTTCTGACTCACTATGAAGTTAGGTATTATTTGATATTTTGTGCATTTGATTTAAATTGGGTTGATTAGTACTTTGATTAATTATGACATTAAAATAAAGTTATTGAAATTAAAAGACATTGAGATAATTAAAATAAAAGCTTTTATATAATTGTGGTATTGATAAAATAAAATATTGTTAATGCCTTTATTTGGTTTAAATAAATTAAGAGTATGATTTAATAAAGAAATATAAAATAAATATATATTAATTATACTAATGTGCAAATATAATCAAAAGGTAAAGTTAAAATTAATAAATTAAATATTTTAAAGTTGATTAATTAAGTGTAAAATAAACAAGGATATGTTTTTATAAATAAATATATTTGAATAGTGGTAGTTAACAATGGATGGGAAATAAAATAAAATAATTAAATTAAAGTGTACATGTAGCAACAAAGATTGGGGAAGTGATAAATAAATTGGTTATTTTGCTAAAAGAAATGGGGCTTTTCAGAATATCTGGAAAACTAGTCTTGTTTTCTCTCCCTGTGAGTTTTTCTTGTTCTTGGAGGCTTTCTTCTAGTTTGGAGGTTTTGGAATTGGGTTTTGGGTAATGGTTGCTAAATTTTGAAGTGTGTAGAAGCTACAAGTTGGGAGTGGTGAGCTCAACATCAAATCTTTCCTTTGGCAAGTGGGAGAAATTAGGTTCCACTGTTTGTCTCAATTCCTTCTCTATTTTGAAAATTAATATTGAATAAATATACTATTGGAAATAGAAAATTTATTGGTTTATTTTTGAATTGAGCAACTCGTAAGAGAATTGCTAGGGAATTTCAAAACTCCTTTCTATATATTGTCCTATGAATTTTACGAACTTGCATTTCACATTAAAATGTCAATTTATTCCTTCCTAGTCGAATACTCTGCTTTGCTCTGTAATTTTCCTTTAATCTCTGTAGCAACCCTCTTTGTGTGCATTTTATACGAAAGAGTATGGCGTACGTCTGTCTGGGGCAATTTCTTATTGGTTATATCATCTTCTTAATGTGAATTCAGTTTGTTCTTAACCCTCAATCAAATGTGTTTGCTTGAAAATTTCCTTAAACTTGCACAAAAGTTTGTGCACTATGTATCATGGTGGTTTCTTTTAAAAAGAAGAAATAGTAATGTGTTAAGGCATCAGCTTTGGGCTAGCTTCGACCTAGGTTGAATGCACTATTGAGTCCATTTTTCTTTCTGAATGCTATAAACAAAGACTCCTTCACATGCATTGTTTGTTTTGAATGCTAATAGGCGTTTTCCCTTGCATATGACAGTTACTTTATCTCGTCCTCTATCTTTTGGTGGTTCATTGCTAATAGTAATTCTTTCTAGAATGATACTAAGCATTTCAAATTTATAGAATGCGATGGATTTTATTTCGAAAGACATTAAAAATATGTACCTTGCATTTGATGATTGACAGACATATTAGCTGTTTGGAATTTTTAATTTCTGTTTATTATTTTGGAAATTCGAATATGTATTCTGTTGGGAAATGAGGTGTCTCAACCTTGCTGCATATTTCCCATAATAGTTATTTTCATTTAATATTTTCCTACAGCTGTTACACATTGTTGGTACTTTGAAAATTGGTTTATTAGGTGTCATAAGATGCTCACATAGTGGTATATTATGAAAGGCCTATTTTTAGGCATATTATGACAAGATTTATGATTTCTGTAAGGGTCAAAAATAGGGGTTTTCATTTTGGACGTGAGAGCTTATTTTTAGACTAGAATCTTGTTGGAGAAGCCAAGCACATGGTTTTGTAAACCACTGGTGGTTTCTTGTATTGCTGGAGGTCTATAAATTGAAGGATTGAAGAGTAGTTTTACATATTGAGTTTGCAGGTATTGTTATGCTGCTAAAATGCTACCATAATTCTTCCAGAGTTGTTAACTGGTGATACTCCTATAAAATACTTGCTCTGTAAGTGTATGTAATTTTCTTGTTGGATTTGAAATACATTGAGCAGGCTTTGGAGTGGGGTTTTTTTTCTCGAAAGGGTTTTCCCCACGTATATATGGTGTTTTGTGTTTTCACTATTTATTTCATGTTTGAATGTGCTAATTTTTTGTAACTGCTTGATCAGTTTTAAAGTTTTGCATAGTGTTTCTCCTCAAGATTGGCGTAGGAAATTGTTTCCGCTACTCTAATTTCCTTACATATTCAAGGTGATAGTGAATTTACTTTTTATTTATATTTTGATTTCTTTATGCCTAGCGTGATATGTAAAATGGCGACATTCAATTTTCATGCTTGCTAGTTGAAAAATGATAGTTAAGTGGTGCGTCGAACCTAAGTTATGTTTGGGCTTTAATTTGCAAGGCATTCAGTATCATATATGCATATCACATATTATACATGTTCTGCATTTTGTTACTTAAACTATATAGTCGACATGCAAGTTTCGCCTGTGTTTCTTTCCAGGTCACTATGTGTTATGAGTCTAATTCAATACTATTGTATATTTGATGCCATTACTGTTTATTTTGTTGCTTGGTATTTGATTTGATATATATATATATATATCAATTTGTATATATATACATATATATATAAATCAATGTTTATGCGTTTATCTTTAAAGAAAAATATTTATATATAAATTTTTCTTGTTATTTAAATTTAATATGTTACTACTACAATGTAAATAACACCTACCTACATGGTATACATATGTATAAATATATATATATACGTATATACAGAAAAATGTATATATGTATATATACATATGTGTACGTAATATGTTTGAGTAAAAGTAAAATATTATTTGAGTTCTTATAATTAAAAAGTTAGGTAGATTTGCAAATAGAAAATAATTATATGTGGAATATCGATTCATTTATATAAGACAATTGAAGGATTTATTAAATAGTTGAATTGTAAATTCTTCCCTTGTAATTGATTTTGGTGGTAAACAGTTAAGTAAGCAAATGGTAGTTAAATATGAACATCATGTGATGTAGAAGGAATATTTTGTTAGAATATGGTATGCTTGATTTATTATATGGAACTTTGCATTGATTTTGGTATTGGATGATTTTGCAAATCTATTTTAAGTGGGAGTAATTGTATAAAGTTGTATTGGTTAGCTTCCAGAGGCTTGGGAAATATGTTATTGGTTGAATTGCTAAGTTGGGGTTTTTAATTGGTTGATATTATTCTTGCAATTTCTTGTTGTGGGTCTTTAGCCACACACTCCTTATTTGTTTCACGACTGTGTAATGAGAGCAAGATGGTCCACGCCTTGCTCGAGTTATGTACTTTTGTGGTTTTTCATTTTATGTGCATGATGGATTTACCCTATTGGTTTTATTGGGTCTTCTAGCTACTAGTAGGGGGAGTGGCTCTCAATGGGGGCCGAAGCCCAAAGTGGCATCCAGGGTAACCCATGTGGGAATTTCTTAACTCAATGATAACTTAAAATGAATTAGGGAGTTGGGTAGATCACACATTAATCAAGACAAGTGAATGCCTTGCTCATGCCTGTAGTGCTCATTTAGGCTAAGGATGGGTTGAGAAGGCCTGGTTTGCAAGACCAACTTCCTTGTCCTCACAAAAGAAAGATTGGTTTCACATGTGTCACCATATGGGGCCAGTGCCTAGTGAGAGGTTGCCTGGGTAACCATAGATGGGGGTCGACATCTAGTGAGAGACTGCTAGGGTAACCCATGTTAGGACCATGTGATGCCACTCTTCCCTTTGCAGACTAGTATTCCCTTGTTTATTTTCTTCCCTTGGTGTATGATTTCCTTTAGAAGCAATGTATGATCTTATGTGTTGTTAAAGTTGTTGCAGTGTCAATTGCCCTTTGTTTAGCCTTGTTATGTCAGTTTGTCGTCCCCTTGTTTTTTGGTGTTGTGGGACCTTGTGTTATCTCCTAGTACAGGGGGTGGACCTTAGGGTTCCACATGGTCGAGTAGATTATGCTTATTCATCCATTGGGTTCCCTTGCAGTTATTCGTGTGTGTGGTGACTACTCTTGGTGCTATGGACTCTAACATTTGTTCTAGCTCGAGTGGATTATATTTTATGTACTTTCATTGAACTGTAATCAGTTGTATTATGTTTTATATTTCTGATGTACTCTCCTCACATGTATACAAGGAAACATTGTTGTACAAGTTGTAATATTGTAACTAAACTAATGAACTCTCTTTTGTAATGGATAATGTAAATGACGTTTATTGCATATGTTAGTTAATTATATCTCTCCTAATGAGTATAGTTAGTGGATATATAAGACCATATACATCATATGGTAACAACATAGAGTTCATCGTTCATATCATATCCTCCTAGATTAAGAATTAGCTAAGAAAAATTTCTATTGCATTAGATGGTGAAATTGTTAGCCACCATAATATTGAAACTTTAAAGTCTTACATCTTGAGGCCTCACTTGGTCACCAATCCATCATCAATGAAGTTATGAGTGAGACTAATGCCAACTAGTACCATCACCATTTGAATTCATATAACTCCACATATTCAAAAGGGGTTGTACCTTGAAGTGTCAGAGAGCATGGAAATAGTACCTCTCACCATGGGTACTTATTTTTTTGATTAGTTTTCTTCTTCTCTAATATCCTATTTTAGCTCTTATTCACTCTACAATTTGGGATCCTCATATCCTAATTCATCATAAAAAAATTAGCTCAATTTAATGCACTTATCCTTTCCTAAGACACCTATTTCTAGGCAACCATGGCTCCTTGTAGCTAAAACATAACTTCTTCCTCCTCAATTGATTCCTCACCTTAATGGATAGTCTTCATGGGAAACTCTTGGATTGGAATTTTTTGTGAGAAAGCTTCTTTGGAATGAATTTTTGGTCTATAATTAAGTTTTTGGCATGGAAGTCTCTAGTTCCAATGCCCATTTAATTACCTCTCTTAGTGTAGGTGGTTCAAAATCCTTGACCATCCCCTTGAGAGGTTTAGTTAACTTTTCGATGAAGAGCATAGTCAATCTTCTCTCTATAATTTCTAGCACCATTATCGATAGCTTTTGAAACTCTATTCCATAGTTCCCCATTGAACCACACTATTCTATAAGTTGACTTAAATATTTGAAATAAACTTTAGAGTCCTTTGTGTCAAACATCTCAATATTTTTTTTTGAGTTCATCATATCAGGTGATGGATTGATGAAACTAAGTGATAAGTGATAAGACTATCATACCACCATTCATGTGTATTACCCTCCAAATTCAAGGTGGAAAACCTGATTGATTCATCTTATATCATCATCCTAAGGGACAAATATGTTCGTAGCCTCTACAACAATGCACAAGCTAAGAATTTTTCTACATATTTCTTTGAAAAGATTATAGCTTAGACCTAGGTCTATAACCATTCTAGGAAATTTTCATGTTTTTATATTGGTGAGTTATATTTCACTTTGAATCTCCTTAGAAAGAGATTTGCATTCTCCATGACAAGGCCTAATATCATCAAACTATGAGTTTTAGGTTTCATGCTCTAGATGATCCTCCAAGTCCTTATTCAAAAAGGTAGGCTACATTGTCCTTGTAATTGAAATAAGAAAATTCCTTTATGTGTGGCTTTGAGTGGTATTTAGATGATTACCCTCATAGGTATTTTTTTATCTATCAGTTATCTAGGTGTATTCATATTACCATCCATTGTGTGAAGTAATTGAACCGTCATATCAAGTTTTTTAGCTCAAATATCAAGGTTGTCATATGTGTTCATTCTCCTCTCTTTTTTCCATATTGTTATGCTCTATAACAAAAATATAGGAGATATTTTATTCTCTAAAATTTCTATAGATAATCTTTATTTATTGAACTCCCTCAAGTGATATGTGGTTGCTCTATCATAGTACTACATAAAACTGAAACATGCAAAGTTAAATTCTAATAAAATATGCATACAATTTCACTAACTCAGATAAAATTATAATTTCTTGAGCCCAAACAATAATGGAAAATAAATTCTTAACCTTTAACAAACAATTTTATTATTTGGATAACACTATTAGGCTCTAATACTCAACTAGATCTTAGAAAAAATCAAATTAAAATTATTATTTATTCATTAGTAATATCATTACATTTTAAATAGAAAAGGACAAGCATAAATTTCAATCCTCTTAACATAATGAACACCAAATAATAGTTGAAAATATTAATATCTTTCTTATTACAATAATGGTTATATATTACATGCAAATGGTTTTGCCATATTAGTAATAATGCATGCCATAGAAAAAATGACCCTTTGCTTGACATGGGATTAATTCATGATAAATTGGACTTAATGAGGCCTTGATTTAGGTGTTGTGAGGCATTTTATGCATCCACACTAGGTCTTGGACCCTTGCAAATCGAATAACACACTTTTAACGATGTCTTGTAAAGGTGTTGTAAGATGATTTCACACTTTTCTAGACTTAATGAACTCATTTCTCCCTAGAATTAAACATTATAAAATGTATTTAGATGCATTATCACATCAATCTAGAATATTCTTGAATTAAACTTAATGCTAAACTAGTGTTGTAATGTGTCTCACACATTCACATTGGTTCTTGTGCCTTCCTAGGCTAAGTGGACCTCATTTTAGTGTTGTAAAGTGTATTTAATTACACTTTCACATTGATTTTTGTGTCCCAATCCCTATTTGGAATTCACATCATCACTAATAGGCCCCTATTAACCCATATTGTGTATCCTAAGGATCAAATTGATCAAATACCTGATAAGGTTGCATTTTAAACATTATTTCCTTATCTCCTGGCATCTGACCTGTCAAATTGGCCCCTGTGAGACCCATTCACCATGCATGGTGAATTAGTCCCATCCAGGTGGGACCCATTCACCATGTGTGGTGAATGAGTCCCATTTGGCTCAATTTTGACCTTTGAGCGGGAAAAAGTGAAATTTGAGTTTAATATTGATTTGAATGTTAGCTTGTGATGAGGTATTAATGGGTAAAATAGGTGAATTTCCTATAAAAGTACCTCTATAAAATCATTTTTATATTCCATTCAATCCATTAACTCATTCACATCATTCATTCATCATCTATCTTCTCTATCAATTCAAGCAATCTAGGGCTTTCACATTGCAAATCATCAAGTTAGCTTCTTAAGACATCCAAGGCAGATTCTACATGTTTTGTTGCATACTTTTAAGATCTATCATCATGGAAAGATTTAGGTCCATTTGAAGCTTGTAAATAATTGAAGATCAATTTGTGAGGTTGCTCAAGTCTTCTCCTCATTCAAAAAGTCAAAATATCAACAAAAACTCATTTTCAGGCCCGTAAATCAGAGTTTCAGAAGCAAACACCTATAGGAAGTCAAAGTGCAGATCGAAAGCTCCAGAATCCACTTTTGAAAATTTAGAAATTCAAAAGTGAACTCATTTTCCATGGGTGGTGAATGAGTCCCACTCTAGGGTCAATTTTGAGTTTTCTACATTTTTTAGTACCCTTTTGTTAGAAACGTGTTTCGACTCAGTTTGACAAAACAGGGATTGATTCGCCCAAAATGATGAATGAGTCCCTCCAAGCCTGAAAAATAGTATTAGCAACATTTCAAATGTAATTTCCAGTCTTCATCAAGGTTCCAGGTGCACACTTTTAGTTTGATTCATTTCTATTGCATTTTTTCATTCATTTGTAGGTGATTTTGTATTACACAATGTGTTTTCAAACATAGCATACTTCTTAGATTTTACATTCATAATCAATCAATTAGTTCATGTAACTACATTTAGATCATCTCATTTAGCTCATATAAGATCATACATAACATAATTTGAATGAACCCTTAGCATTTTCCAGTCCTATCTCTCTCCTTTTAGGGGAAAAACCCTAGAAGAGTTAGAGAAGTACATAGGAACCCAAAAATCTATGGTTCACAATGATAAAAATATCTACTAGCAAAAATAAAAATAAAAATAATATAATTCTATTTGATTCTATGCCTGATATGAATCTTAAATAAAAACTTCGTATGAAATTTTTATCCAAAATCACTAGGGTTTTCATCTAAGGATTCCCATGCTTGAACATAAGTGGTCAAAATGGATATTGAAAGGAATTTTTAAAGCTTAGATGATAATAAAAAAGGAAAATAATCACTATTTTATATCTTCCACAAAAAAATATATAGACCACCAAGCACACCTACAAATTTAAATTTGAACAATGATCACATTTGTCCTAAAGTTTAGAATCCTTTTCAATGTTTCCTAAGAGTTCAAATCATTTACCAATCATCCATCTTTCATATCTCATCACCATCCTTTTGATCCTTAAAATGTTAGACTTTCTTTCTTGTACCTATAGTTTAGATCAATCCAAAGAATTAGAGGTTCACCTCCCACATTCTTGAAAATTGATCCTTATTTTACGGTCCAAACTAGACCTCAACACAAAAAAAACATGGAATATAAACTTGATCCATACATCATGAGCAGTCTAAACCAACCAAAATCTCAAATCCTTACAATTCCAATTGATTATCAAAACTCACATTTATACAATCCATACATGTGATCATTATCTCCTACAAACCCTGATGGTACAACAAATGTGAGTATACCTAGTCAAAATTTTGGAACACCTTTCCCGATGATAGATTTAAATCCGAGCCCAAACCTACAAATCTATTAACCAAACAATAAAGGCACGAGTCTTAAAATGAACAACATCATCCCACCAAATCCATACATGCCAAATGTGAATATACCAAGTACAAGTTTTCCAAACATGAACATTTCAAATCCACACTTGGAAAAATTTGGGATAGATATGTATACAAATGTTGTTCAAAGTCCAAACAAGATGTTAACAACTCCAAGACAAGGTAACACCATCCAAAATCAAAGTTACCTAAATCAAGACAATGTTCAATTTCAACCTATAATGTCAAATCTGAACACCATCCCAAATCAAAACATTATCCAAAATCAATTTTTTGATGATCCCATGCAAACACCACAAGTGTACATCCCAAATCTGCTTGAAAAAAAGCCAAATCAAAGGAGTCAAAGTCAAAATCAAAAGCAAATTTTGCTAGAGCAACTTGCTTCACATGCCAAACTAGTTGAGTTATTGAGCCAAGAGATATCTTCACTCCAAAATCAATACACTCTTCCTTTGGCTAAACCATGTCATCAAAGCATTGAGTGGTGTCCACAACCACCTCAAGAACCATATCTCTAATTTCAAGAAGTTAGATATCAAGATCGACCACATCAACAAATCCAACCCCCACATCTCAAAGATCAATCACCATGTCTCCAAGATCAATCATCACAAGGTCAATTTAAAGTACAACTCTCACAAGGTAACAAACAAAAATACACACCACTTGGGAGACCAATTGAATCAGTCCTGCAACAATTGGTACAAGAAAATATCATCAAGCTCCTCGTCTATGGTAACTATCAAGAGCCCTTAGTTAAACTACCAAGGTATAATGAGATGCACTTTTGTGGCTTCCAGAAAACAAATGGACACACAACATCAGATTGTATTTGACTCAAAAATTTCATCCAAGACCTTATTGATCAAAGGATAATCACTACTGGGGGAAATGATCAAGATCTATCCATCGATGAGCACCTTGAAGATGTTTCCACCTCATCCAATGATCAAATTAACATACCTCAAGAGTCACTTTTCAATCATTATCAAAATCCACCAACAATACCCAACAATGATCCAATTCAAGAAATGTCAACATCAATTGAACCTATGGTTGAAGACATTCACAATCTCTCTGTCGCAATTGTTGAAAACAATGTTCAAGACCTATCCATCAATGAGCATATTAAAGATGTTTCTACCCCATCCGATGATCAACTCACCATGCATCAAGAGCCACTTTTTAGTGATCTATTTCAAGGAGTGTTAGAGTTATTTAATTCTATTGACATAATGCAAGATCCATTGACCAATGATCATGTTGAAAATGTCTCTAAATTGCCTTATGAGTTAGAGGACATATCTCATGAATTTATCCCAAAGCATGATCAACATATTTCACCAAGGTCTAGCAATGGTCATTTCCAAGACATGTCGACACCCTTTGACCTCATGGTTACAGATGCCAAAAGAATCCTCAAATTGACACTTGATCTAAGTTCACTCAAAGATCAAAAGGATAACAAACCACTTACCATGACTAATGATGATGTCCAAGAACCCTTTGTAAGCAATCCATCCTTTGAAACTGACCCATGTCAAGAACTTGATCCAAAGCATGTCAAAAGCAATCCCAAAATTAATCAAGATCAAGAATTTGTATCTCCAAGCTACTACAATGATCTAATGGACACTCTCCTATCTATACGAGATGTCACAAATGATGTTCATATCCACATAACACATACTCATACATCTACCAATGAGATGCTTTGTTTGGATGGACACGTAGATGATCTTCATTCAGAATAGGATTCCTTTACTCCTGACATTACTACACAAAAAGAGCAGGTTATTGATTCCTATAGTCAAACTAAGTTGTCAATATTAGGATCAGATATATCCCAAAATTAGACTGAGCACATCATGAATAAAGACATCCAACATTATCCACTCAAGGAAATAGGTCAGATAGAATAGGATATTTCAAAGTCAGTAGAGCAACAAATTCCAATAACATCATCTGCAGTGGTCATTTATCAGAGAATGCATTCTAAACAAGAGCTCTCAGAACATGCATAATAAAAGCATGAAGGTAATACTACCACAATACTAGGGGCAAATATGTCTCAAGAAAACGTCAACATAGGGAGCATGAAGAATCCTTATGATGAAATCAATGCCAATACTACAACCAGCCACGTCATGAATCTGCATCCACCCATCACCCCATCCACAAATTGGGACCAAATTCAAAAGAAATATTTGAATCAAAACAAGAAGAATGTCATCAAATCAAAAGAAGCTAAGAAACACATTAGACAAATCAAATACACATGGATACCAAAAAATAAAAAGAAAGATGATCACTATCAAACTCCATCAGTCAAAGAAACTATGGGGAAAAATAAAAAAAGGGAAAAGTATCCATCAAAGATGTCCACAAAAGAAAAAGAAATATTTTCAAGTGACGTACAAAGTGTATCAAGTAGTTGGTCCTAATTCCATGCACACTTCCATATTCACCCATCATTGCTCAACTTCCCAACTTTGGAGAGTCAAAGGTTCCAAACTGTCAACCAATCCATCTTCTATCCCTAAACACACTCCATCTATGCCTCCATGCATGATATCCAATTCTCAAATTGACCATGTATTGATAGCCACCCTTCATCATAAGGATTCAGAAGGAACTCTATCGCGATGTGCGCACCAAGACAGAGTTAACTCTAGTATTGACAAAGCAGATCAAGAATCTAAAAAGTTGCATTCAAGTGACGTATCTTGGAAAAGCAGCTTCTTCAAGTAGGATATCAATGGCACATTATGACAAAATCACCTACATCGACAACACTAGGAGGTTCATCATGAGCTTAAAATATTTCACAAAATACAAAAAAAA
>VDFB02145841.1:0-12050 GCA_007258455.2 Sequoia sempervirens | reverse complement strand
GAGATAAAAAAGGATTTAAGGATATGACATGTGAAGATTTTACTAATCAAGTGATAACTAAATAAATTTGGTAATAAAAATAAATAAGATGATAATATTGTGACACACTTGGAAGCATTTTAAAGGCTCAAATATGAGAACAAAAAACATGCCCCACTTTGGAGGTTCTTGGATATTTTTTAGAAAATGCTACTTTTGGATAAAATCCATGTTTTCAAAAGTTTTGGGCAGTTGGTTGTTCATTGTGGGCATGTTTAAAAGGTTGGAAAATTTTTCATATCGACCTCCTCATCCGCTAGGGTTCCTTTTAAATTTTGTCTAATTATCGACTCTTTATGTGAGCACCACATGTCACACCGATGCTCATTCCTTATGAAAGAGCTCTTGACACTCTCCACAAGTAGTGCCAACCCACCACATGGTGGATCCATGTGTTGTCGATAAAAGTTAAAGTTAGAAGGGATTTCAAGAAGTTCCCACTCCTCAATGATGTATAGCAGGGTGTCAAATTCAAAACTCAACCAATCAACTCTTTACCAAAGCATTTACACTTCAAACAAACTGATTTCCTTCACAAATTGACACTATTCCTTGTAGCACAACAAACAAGGTATTTTTGTCATAAATTTCAGATGAGACCTCCAATCCATAACCTAAAACCTGTTTGGAATACCCATCAAGCCCTTTAAAAACATATCTAAAAGGAAAAATGGGTTTCTTTGGAACATAACCCTCAAAATTCTGCTGCTACGCTTCACCAAGGCCTAATTAGGCTCACTCAATAAGGCACTTATTGAATTTACACTCTCTCAACCACAATTCTTCATTCTAAAGCCATCAACATATCATGTGGGTTTTTCACATGCAAATTCTATCAACTAGAATGGTTTCCAAACACCTTTTCTATAAAACCTACTCTTATGCAACCTTTTTTGCCCAAAACAAGAGGATTTCCCACCTAGGGCATCACCTAATCTTCATCAAACCTTCTCCCCTGCTCCTACAAACACCATGAAATTAAAAAAATCCTATCTAACCCCATTCCACTGATTCTCAAATATTTTCATCGGTGGAATGGTGAGATTTCCATTATTTTGCTTTCAAAACCCCAAAACCTAGGTTTTCTGAACCAGTTTTAGAAAAACTAGTATAAAATCCTTAAATCTTGATGAAATCTTATAAGATAAAATCTAAAATGAAGCTAACTCATCCCTTCATCTATTTCAATGCACAAGATATCACCTGCAGGTCATACCAAATGTTGTAGCAACAAATTTTCCTTCAAAACACAGAAAAAGAGGAGTCTTATTATTCAAATTTCAAAATTACATCATCAACAACCTATTCCAATGTTAATAAGTTCTTTATAAGCCTTTACCAACCCAAAATAACCAAATATAACTAAATTTTGAAGATACAACCATCCAACTTCCCTTTTACATCACAAAATGCAAAAGTGCAAAGTTGCTTTGACAACTTTTGCAACTTTTGTGCAACTTTTACAAACTTGGTCAAATGGACTCCAAACCACCTAATACAACTTAAAAACATAGGAAATGGTCTTATAGACCTTATTACAAACCAAAAAAATGACCTCTCATCACAAAACTAGTATTTGCAATGTTTAAGAGCCATGGTGCCCTGCATTATGCTCTTGGGAAAAAGGAACTCAAGTCCCCTTGAGGATAGTATTGTAATAGCATATGCAAGTTTGTTCCAATCACTCTATGATCTCCAAGTGTTGTCTCCATGTGGTACACCCTTCCAATGAACCAAGTGCTAGAAATTAGCATTATTCTGTGTTCTTGAACTCTTTGTCACCTAAGTTATGCTCCAACTATAGAGGGCTACTTGATGGATGCTTCCAGACCTATTCCTTACTTGAAAATGTTGTTGAATATGCCTTTTTTCCTACTACCATGTCTCTTCCTCTCTTGCAATGATTTTCCTTCTTCTTCACTCCCATTGTGTTCTTGAACTTTCTCTTTTTCCCTTGCAACTTATCTTTGATCTTTGCACTCTTCCTTGCCATCTCTTCCATATGATATTTTGTCCCTATGACTATTGCTTTATCAAGTTCACTAACCTCTGATTTGACAGAAATAAAATGACCACCATCCTCCTTTGAAATCAATGAATAAAACATCCCTTCTATCATCATATCAACATGCCCCTTAAGCCAATCTTGAATCCCAAGAATCAATTCATCTTTGACCTTCAACAAAATAGACTTTGACACCAACTCAATATCATTTCCCTCCAAAATCAAATATTCCCTCAATGTTGTTGTCCTAATGTCTCCATGTGTAGTAGTGGCTGCAAACTCCATGTTTTTCTCTTCATCTACCTTTATAAACTCTTTTCTACCTACCATCATCACATTAGCTTGCTTAGTTTGTCTTATATCATCTTCCTTCAAGGGTGTCAAAGTAAAAGAGATTCCATCTTTTACTATCTCATAAGTATTCTTCCTACCATCATACAAAGCATGCCTATCAAATTGCCAAGGCCTCCCTAGCAGCAAATGGCACACATCCATAGGTAACACATCACATATAATTTTATCCTTATACCCTCCAATATTGAACTCCACCCAAGCTTGCTCATTTACCAAAACATACTGACCCTCATTCAACCAAGAAACTTTATAACGAGTATCATGTGGTATTCTAGGAAATTTAAGTTTCTCAAACATCTCATTAGAAACCATGTTATATGTGCTTCCCGAATCAATTAAAACTTTACATACCTTACCCATGCACTTACAAGTTGTTTAAGAGTGTCCTTCTTTGTGATGGATCCTTCTCCATTGATGCTTTGATGAGTGTTTTCCTTACCATGAGTGATTCTCCAACTTCTGGAGCAGCATGTTGTGATGGAGAGTTTGCACTCTCAGTATCCTCTTCTTGCACCAATTTTGTTCTTCTTTCACCTCCATGTGAACTAGATGCTTAACCTTCATTGCACTGCCATGCTTGGTGTCCAAATTTGTTGCATTGATAGAACCTACCTATGAATCCTTGTGAGCTGCTTCCTTGACCTCCAAATTTTCCTCTAAGTCCTAATCTACCACCTCTAAATCCACCTCTTTGATCAACAACTTGTTCTTGGACTTTGTTTGCATCTTCTTGGCTTTCATAGGACTGCCTTAGAGTAGAAAATGTCCCTCTTCCTTTATTGTTGTTGCCTCTGCCCCTAGTTTTTTTTTATTTCCTTCTCTTTACCTTTTCTTCAGCCCTAATTTCCATTTGATAGCACTCCTCAACCATTATTTGTCACGTCTCAGACCTTGATGCGGGTTGCTTTTGGTTTTGTGTGGATTTTTTATATAATCTAATGTGTGTGGTAGAGTAATAATGAATATTATGGTATTTTGGTGTGGAGATATATGAAAGTGTTTACTTAAATTATGAAAATTTGAATAATATTGAATGTGTTTTACTTTGAAGATGAAGCAAAATAGAATAGAAATATTTGAATTAATATATTATATTGTTTTGATTTATATTTTTATGGGATACTAATTCAGTTTATTGTTGTGTGCTTGAGTGCACTTGAGATGCAGGAGGTCGAAGACCAAGGGCGTGATTAAGGAGAGGAGGTTAGCTCCTTGACAGGATAAAGCGGGATTTTCTCTCGATCACACACAGGCACTTAGATTCATGTAGATTGCATTTAGGAATGATAATTTTGGCTTGATTGTTTTTGATTGTTTGTAAAATAAATAATGATTATTCGAATTAAATAAATAGTGAAATATAAGCATAATAGAGTAAAAGAATTAATTTTAATTATAATTAATTATAGATTTTGATTTAAATGTCTATGCATGATAAAAATCTAAGTATTCTATTCTTCTTTTAACTTGTGTTAATTTTTGAGTTAATAAATTAACTAATAGTTAGAAGATATTTATTTAATTATTGGGTAAATATTTTCAAAAGGGGATTTATTTGCAACTAAATTAAATATTATTTTATTTTAAATCTTTTTCATCTAAGCATGGGAAATGGAAAAAGATAAGTTATATCTTATTTTTATTTTAAAATCTATTATTTTCAAGATTAGGTTTGGAATAAGGAAAAAAAAAATTTAAAAAGGAAAAAGGGGGGTAACCGAAAATGAACCTTGATGTTTTCTAGAATTGCTCTACAAATTCACTTTCATGGCTACCAAATAGATTCTTGTTGTGTTTTTAGTTTCCAATAGATTAGAAAATAGTAGAATAGAAAAAGAAAGGAGAAGAGGAAGGTCTTTTAGATATGAAATCTCAGAGAAAACAAGAAGAGGAAGTGGCAAGGAGGCATCCTCAGCTATCAACAAATTATCCAGGTTCTTCTTCATAATTCTCTTTTATTGCATTAAGTTTTCAAATGAGAGGAAATAAATTTACTGTGTGTTCAAATATTTGTTTGTGCAAAACCTCTATGTTTGTTGAGTTTGTTAAGCAAAATACTACGGTGAAATATGTACATTCTTTTCAAAATTCTTTATAAATTTTAAAGACAATTTCATTTACAGTGTCTCTCTCTGTATCTTGTTCAGAATATCATTCTTTCTAGATAAACCTCTGAATAAATCTTGTGCCAGATTGTTGATTATTATATATATATATATATGTTAAAATATATATACATAAACAGTAATTTGTGTAAGTATATATATAAACATACATATGTTTAAAGAATCTGATTTATATTCACATAAAACAAATTTGAATTTGTGAAGTGAATGCATTCAAATGTTACTGAATTTGAATTCATCCTTCTTTTATTTCCCATGGTAAAGGGGGGGGCTGGGATTTCTCCCCAACTGTGCCCTCCCCGTAAGGGAAGGGCTACGTTGTGGGGGACAACGCCCCTCCATGGGCTGCAACCTATGGAGGAGGCACTGCCCTCCATAGGTAGCACCTCCCCATATGGGGGGCGTAAGTTTGTCAATTTGTATTCTTTTTCTTAAAACTATGTTTTGACCTTAAATCTTCTTATTCACCTGTAGATTTCGTATGGGAAAAAATGTTGCAAGAGTTTGGTAATATATATATATATATACATATGTTGTATACATATATATGTATATATGATATATACATATATACATATGTTGTATATATATATATATGTATATATGCTATATATATATATACATACATGTATATTGAATTGTGAAATACATTTCTTTTCTGAGAAAATTATTTTGAGTAAAAGGTTTATGAGCTATATATATATATATATATATATATATATATATGAGAAACATAAGATCTGAATTATTTACATATTTGAAGAAAAAAACATAACTGTGTTTATTAAAATCATTGTGGTATAGATTTCTTTGTTTTTTTAAAATTTTTACTCTTAAATTTTCTGAGAATGTACATATTTATATATATGTAAATGCAACTAAATGTGTGTGTGTGTATATATATATATATACATCCATATATATATATATATCATTTTTATATTTGAAAATAAATAAGATTAGAAAAATAAAAATGGATAAACACGGAATTGGTTGATTGCATTAAAATTATTATCATAATGATGAACTTCAGTATGTTAGGTGTATTTTACATGATTCAAAATGGGGAAAACTGTGATTCTCGAAGATATATTTTTAAACTAGTGAATTTTAGGAATATAAAACACGTATATATATATATACACACATAAACATTATGGCATTTTAGACTAGATGATATTTCCTGATATATGCAATTGTGAATAAAAGTGAGTGAAATTATTCTCTTTTCTTTAAATTTAACTTATTATTCTTTTTCATAAAAGTGAAGACATACTCCTATTAAATAAGAAAGTAATCTGTAAGCTGGATTTTTACCCCATACTTATAAGGCTGATTAGAGTAGTTTTATTTTTCTGAACTTGTATAAATTACTTACTTTGAGCAAATTATTTAAATAGAAATTAGAACTTATGAGTTCATAGATATACTCTTTCCAAAAGACCAAATTTAGATTGTTTTGAAATCATAGAAAGTGACTTGCAAAAACCAACTGTGTGATCAATTTTTCACTTAAGTTAGTGTGCTAATGTAAAGTTATTTATGAACCTTGTGTGTACTTTGTAATTATTAGAATTCCTTTGAAGTAGAGATGTCTAAAATTGAATGAAAACTTTAGATGAAAAGTGTTTTATTTATTGTTCTTTTGGGAAACTTCTGGGACAGGATGCCGAAGGTGGACCCACAGAGACGGTAGTTTTACCTTTTCTAAAACTATCAATTATTTATTTATGCTTGGCCAAGCACATGCACCATTGAAATAGATGGAAATAAAAGCCTAGAAATAAATGTATATAGGTCTCTGCCACCTCCTATTTGTAAGAAATATGTGATTCTCATGTTAGGAATGCATATAGGCATTAGGCTTGCATCGGGAGTTCCCTCCTGCTTTGTTGTTTCAGGTTGCTAGGCTCCTCATGCAGGGCCGGGGATTTCTTCGAGTTAGGAAGAAACCTGAGGAAGTCTTGTACTTCGTGGTTGGGCGGAAAAGGCGCCTTAATCACACTCTTGGCCCCAGCTTGCAAGAAGACCAGTGGTGTCACAGCGGTTGAGGTTTAGAGTTTCTCATGCTATAAATGTATTCATGTATTATTTTTGAAAGGCTTGTAAAGCCCACTTGTAAAAGTAACTTTATTTGACATTCATTATTGTAACATTGAAATAGATGTATTGGAATGAAAGTTTTTGATGTAACATTGAAATAGATGTATTGATTGAAAGTTAATGATGTAATTGGAACATGAATGAATTTTTGGAAACTCATTGACATGCTATAGACATATACATATGTATCATTGTGAAGATCTTTGTTGTTGATGCAATTTACTTCTTTTGCATACATGAAATGAAAGTTATTACTATTTTTTCTTTTGAGCTCTTATGGAAAGCTCTTGAATTATGCATCCTTTACTTTTATTATAGTTGAAATGATTTATGGAAATTATCTGGTTAAACGAACATCATCTCTTGAGTGTTACATTTTGGTATTAGAGTAGCAAGGTTCAACTCTAGGACCTATGCCTAATTATGCTTGATTTTATGTTTTTCCATGGTAACCCTAATGGAGGGTAGATATTATCAGCAAGAACGGGGAGGAGGATCCCATGGTGATCCCAATGATAAGTTGGATCAAATTTTAGCCATTTTAAGTAGGAAAGAGGCTAGGATTGATAACCTTGAGCAGGAAAGACAAACTGGGCCAACAAGGTTTGATCCTGGTGAAAGTGAAAACAACATAAATGAATCAAATGGAGAAAACCTTGAAACTAAAAAGAATCAAAGTAAGCTAATGAAGGTAGCTAAAGAATTGGGTAAGGACCTCAAGAAGGTTGTGCCACCCAAGTTTGATGGTAAATCCTTTGGTGATGGGGAAGAAGCATGGATTATTGAAATGGAAAGGTACTTTTCCCTTCAAAATATGTCTGAGGAAACTAAGGTGGAATGGGGATCCTACTAGCTCACAAGTGAAGCTGCTACATGGTGGGAAAATGAAAGGGTTGATAATCCATTTTTTCCTGGAAAGGTAACATCGGAACAATTTCTTCATATTTTCAGGAAGAGGTGGCTTGCACAATCTTTTTTTGATAAGAAAATGATAAAATTCCAGGTGCTCATTCAAGGAGGAATGATGGTGACACAATATTGGGAGAAATTCTCTCACTTGCTTAAGTACGTACCTCAGTACCAGCATGATGAGAGGTTTCAAATTCAGAAATTCATTATGGGGCTTAGGCCTCAAATTGGAAATGAGGTGGATATGCATAGACCGACTACCATGGATGAATCCTTTGAATTGGCACTTCTGCAAGAACATAAAATGCAACAGGTTGCAAACTAGAAGAAAAGTAGGGAAGCCAAGTATGGCAATAAGAAGTTCCAAGGAAAACATCAAGGTAACAGTAATGAGGGAAATCAGAGCAATCAGGATAACCAAGGAAATAATAACAGGTAGATTAGAAATTTAAAAAGGGGTGGTAGTCGTCAGAACCGTAATGATGGAAACCAGAATAACAATAAGAGGGATAATTTCAATAAGAAGAATGATAATAACAGGAGGGATTTTTCTAACAGGCCTAAAGCACCTCATGGGGGTTGTTATACTTGTGGTGGTGAGCATTACACCAGTGTGTGCCCTAAGAGGGTTAACAGATAGAACAATAGGAATCAACATCATATCCATGCAGTGGTTGAAAATCACCAAGTAGATTATCAGGCCACTCCTATCCAGCTTTCGGGTAAACTTTTTGGAAGTCCTATTTATATTTTGAGTGATACTAGTGCCACTAATATTTTTGTGGATCCTCATGTTGTATCTAAATTATCAGTTAGACCGGGCTATATGGAAAATTCATGGAAAGTTCAGTATGGGAACCGGGTAGAGAGGAAGGTAGAGAAATGTCTATTTTGTAGTGAACTTGAACTCCCTAGTCTCAAAATGCAAGTTAATTTGTATGTAGCACCATTGGGATCTTATGATGTGATTTTAGGGATAAATTGGATTTCTAAACATAAGGCCATTGTGGATTGCAAAGAGAAATCAATAAGGTGTCTTGATGATCAAGGAAACCATGTGGAGATTTGCGGTGTAAAAAGGCCTTTGGAACTTAGGCAAGTCTCAGCCATGCAATTAAAGAAGGCAAGCTGAAAGGGATGCACTATTTATGCAATAAAGGTCAAGGACCTTGATGAGATAGAATCATCAGTGAATGATCATCTGATTCTAAAAGAATTTGAGGATGTTTTCCTTAAAGAGCTAATTGAGCTACCGCCTAAGCGTGTAATCGATTTTTCAATTGATTTGATACCGAGTGCGGAACCTCAGTCTAAAGCCCCATATAGGATGAACACAACAGAGTTATATGAGCTAAAATACCAATTGGAGGAATTGTTGAAACAGGGTTTCATTAGACCAGGTGTGTCACCCTGGGGAGCTCCTATTATATTTGTGAAGAAGAAGGATGGGACCTTGAGGTTATGCATTAATTACAGGGTGCTTAACAAGGTTACTATCAAGAATAAGTACATGCTTCCCCATATTGATGATTTGTTTGACTAGTTAAAAGATGCAAAGGTATTCTCAAAAATAGATCTAAGATCGGGGTACCATCAGTTGAGAATAAAGGATGAAGATATTCACAAGATTGCGTTCAAGACAAGGTACAAGCACTACGAATTTACAGTGCTACCGTTTGGGCTAACCAATGCCCCTGTAGCCTTCATGAATCTGATGAACAGTATTTTTCAGGACTGCTTAGATAACTTTGTTTTAATCTTCCTTGATGATATCTTGATATATTCTAAGTTAGAGGAAGAGCATCAGAAGCATTTGAGGATAGTATTGCAGTGGTTGAGGGAACATAAGTTATATGGGAAAATTTCCAAATGTACCTTTTTTCGATCTGAGGTGCATTACTTGGGACATGTTATTTCAACAGAAGGGATAGTCGTGGACCCAAATAAGATTAAGGAAATCTTAGATTGTCCAACACCACAGAATGTTTCAGAAGTCTGAAGTTTTATGGGACTTGTAGGTTATTACAAGAGATTTGTGCAAGGGTTCTCAACAATAGTAGCGCCCATTAACACACTACAAAAGAAGGGAAAGAAATTTGAGTGGAGCGACAAATGTGAAAAATATTTTCAATTGCTAAAAGAGAAACTCACTTCTGCACCTATTTTGGTTGTGCCTTATATGAATGGTCATTTTACAGTGATTATTGATGCATCAGGAGAAGGGGTAGGAGCATTTCTCCTACAGGAAGGACAAGTGGTGGCATATGAATCAAGAAAGTTGAAACAACATGAGTTAAATTATGCACCGCATGATTTAGAATTGGTAGCCATAGTTCATGCCCTTCAGATGTGGAGACACTATCTCTTGGGTAAGCCCTTTGAATTAAAAATAGATCATGTTGGGTTACAATACATCTTTATTCAACCCAACCTAAATGCTCGTCAAAGGCGATGGTTGGAATTTTTGAGTGAATATGAATTTGGCATAGAGTACATTAAAGGGAAGGAAAATAGGGTAGAAGATGCCTTGAGTAGGAGAATAAATCTTCCAGCCATGGTTACAATAAAATATAATTTCAGGGAGCAGGTGGTTCAGGATTTATCTAGGGATGAGCAGTATGAAAGGGTAAAACAAGCCCTAGAGCAGGATCCTTCGGATCACAGATTTGTTGGGTATGTACTTGATTTTGATGGACTCTTGAGGTTCTAGGGTTGTATGTATATTCCTATCTCTGCAGGGTTGAGAGAGTTGGTGCTAGAGGAATTTAATAATGCGCCTTATTCAGGGCACCCCAGTGTGACTAAAATGGTTGAGGGACTCAGGCCTCTATATTTCTAGCCAAGACTCAAAAGAGATGTTACTGCATTTATAGCCTGATGTGTGGAGTGCTAGCGAGTTAAGGCTGAGCATGTACATCCAACAAGACTTTTATATCCTCACAGGGTGCCAAAATATAAATGGCAGGTGATAACTATGGACTTTATTCAGGGATTGTTGATGTCTAGGAATCGACATGATACCATCCTAGTTGTGGTGGATAAATTAACTAAGGTATCCCATTTCATTCCTAGGAACCTCAAGGATGGTTTAATGGCTTTGGCAAGGAAATTTTTACAGGAAATCTTCTGACTGCATGGAGTGCTAGAAGTGATCATTTCAGATCGTGACACTCAGATGACTTCTAGATTTTGGACTACTCTAAATTCTTCCCTAGGAACTAAATTAAATTTCAATTCAACATATCATGCTCAGACCAATGGTCAGTCAGAGAGGGTGAACCAGATTGTGGAGGATCTCCTTCGAATGTATTGTATGGAGCAACAACACAAATGGGAGGAGTATTTTCCTTTGGTAGAGTTTTCTTACAACTCCTACCATGCCTCTTTTGGTATGGCACCATTCGAGGCTCTATATGGACGTAAATGCTGAACACCCATCAATTGGGACAGGGTAGAGGACATGATTGTGATTGGTCCTAAAATGTTGAGGGAAATGGAAGAACATATGAAGCTTATCAAAGGAAAGCTAAAGCAAGCTTCAGATTGACAAAAGAGTCTTGCAGATAAGAGTAGAACTTTCAGAAAATTCTCTGTAGGAGACAAGGTCTTTTTGAGAGTTTGGCCGCATAAGAGTTCAATCTCTTTTGGAAAGAACTCTAAGCTTTCCCCTAGGTTTGTTGGGCCTTTTGATGTCTTGGAGGTGATTAATCTAGTTGCTTATAGGCTTGCTCTACCACCAGCTCTATCCCGGATCCATAATGTTTTTCATGTCCCGGTGCTTAATCCCTATCATCTAGATGTAGCTCATATTCTTGACTAGCGTGCATTGTAGGTACAGGACCCAGGAGTGATGAGAGTGGAGCCCATCAGGACACTAGAAGAGTGCAACGTTAAGTTGTGGAATTGGGATATTATGTAGTAGAGGGTCTAGTGGGACCAATATTCAGTGGATAATGCCAAGGACATTGACAAAGCTTTTCCTCACTTGAGATCTTAGCATGTTTTTATTTTCTTGCATTTAGAGACTTATGATATACTGATGTTTTAATTTTTGTTGTGTGGATTTGTAATAAGACATCGAGACAATGTCTCTTCCTAGTGGGGAAGGATGTCACATCTCAGACCCTGATGTAGGTTGCTTTTGGTTTTGTGTGGATTTATTATATGATCTGATGAGTGTGGTAGAGTAATAATGAATATTATGGTGTTTTGGTGTGGTGATATATGAAAGTTTTTACTTAAATTATGAAAATTTGAATAATATTGAATGTGTTTTACTTTGAAGATGAAGCAAAATAGAGTAGAAATATTTGAATTTATGTATTATATTGCTTGATTTATATCTTTATGTGATACTAATTCAGTTATTGTTGTGTTCTTGAGTGCACTTGAGATGCAGGAGGTCGAAGACCAAGGGTGTGATTAAGGAGAGGAGGTTAGCTTCTTGACAGGACAAAGCAGGATGTTCTCTCGATCACACACAGGCACTTAGATTCATATAGATTGCATTTAGG
>VDFB02145840.1:55867-81003 GCA_007258455.2 Sequoia sempervirens | reverse complement strand
TGGTTGAATAAAAAAAATTTAAAGCATAAAATTGAAAAGCTTCAAATTTAAAAATTTATACACAATTTAACAAACTTTATTTAATTTGTTTGTCTTAAAATTTTAAATAGAAAATGAATTGTTTAATGGTGGAAACTAAATAAACATGAGGTAAAGAAAACATGAAAATTGGCTTCTGATCCTTCAAGAGAGTTTGCAACTTCAACATTAATGGAGTTCATCTAAAAAGTAGTCCCAATAAGTTGCAGATGTAAGCACACTAAATCGAAGGCTGCATCGATATCCATAGGGATAGATTTGATTTGCAGGGATATTTGGTAAACATATATGAATTAGGATATGTAGTGGGAGATAATATTTTTTATTGCAGTATATTTTGTAAGATGCAATTAAGGATCATTGAATATAACCAAGAGAGCCGAACTTCTCATTGCACTGAGGGAACTGCTATAAAATTTAAATTTCAAATGAGGAACATGATAAGTATATTTCAAGTATTTTGATACATTTTAAATAGTCTCTAAAACTGTAACATGTGTTTCTTGTACTCGTAGAAGAGATAAAGCATTGAATAGAAATAAGTAAAGTCGAATAAAAATAAGTAAAGGTAGTAAATTTTTGGTTCAAAGAAGCCATGAAGCTTCGACACTTGTGCTAAGGTCCAGTGAAGCATTGGATTTTGCATCATCCATGCTTAATGCAAATTAAACTACATAAAAGGTTTATGTATCAAGTTTTAGAATATGCTGACAGTGCCCCAACAAGAATTGAACATGGTGGGCTCTTTGAGAGGGCAGCTTGCTGACTTCCAACCATGTGAGCAAGCTCAATTATTTTGAAATAGAAACAATTATTAAATTTTTTACCATGGCCTTCATTTGTGTTTATCTTGACTCCAAACATGGAATGTTTTTTTGGAGAAAATGTATCCTTCTTCAATTCTGTAGATTATAAAATTTAACCTCTCCTAGAATTTTCTTATAATCATCAAGTGACTCTCCTCTTGGTATGTTTACTTGGGAAGCCAACTATATAAGCATCTTTTTTTAAACTTCACATCCATAAATTATTTAATTAGTTCAACTATCCTTTGTTCCATTATTCATATTCCATTTTTTTCATGAAACATAAATTCCCTTTAAAATATTTAGTGAAATCCCATGTAATTGAACCCTTGTTAAGAAACATATAATTAATTCAAGGCTTGGGATCAAAGATGTAGGTAGCTTTCCATTGGCTAACATGTGAGAGTCCTACAAGACAATATTATAAAGTTATGCAAAATGGTTTTAAATGGAAAAATGATGCATTGAATAGTAATCTTTTTTAAATTAAAACCAAGGTGATCATATGTTCTGAATTGGTAAGATGATCTTTATGTAACATTAGAATCCATGAACTCATTTAAATTGAGCTCCATCATTAAGTTTTAATTATACTGGAAAGTCATGAAAGAATATTCTGGGCAAAAGGTGAAGTTTTCAATAAGCCCTTCCAAACCACATAAAGAAAGCTCTAAACAGTGATTAATGTCACTATTATTATAGTTTGATATTCATAAGTTATTGCATCCAGCATATGAACCCTAGAAAATATGAATACTCCATTATACGTAAACAAAAAAGAAATCATCAGACCTAATGAACAGGTTCAAGGACATGATTTGGAATTGTTACCACATTCTTATTTAAAAATTTTGCAACAAAATCAATCACAGGGAGTGGCTCAATAAAAGCAGTTGAAGACATATATGCAAAACGGTAGAAAATGCATATGAATATTAAATTGGCATCCAAAAGCATTAACAAATATTCCAAGATAGGTACAAGTGTAATACGACAGATTAAATGTAATTGAAAAATAAAGCTATGGTTAATACATGTTAATTGTACGTAGCTTAAACTTGGATGTGGAAAAGCAGTACCCCCCATCTGAGTTGGCCTGATACTTCGATAAAACCCATACCAAATTTTAAAATCCACCCTTAGTTGATGATTTCCTTCAAAATTCTTAAGTAGAGGGATGTAGGTATATAAATTGTAAGGCATTGATGATCCTATAGAAAAATTTCAACAAGATTCTAGAGGAAATTTTGAATATCATCTGATAGTTTGGTATTATTCTCATCTCTGTGATATGGATACCAACATACATGGGATGAAAAGAATTTTATCCTCATTCCTATGTCCTACTCTTAACAAATTTGACAAACAAGCTCCATAGCTGCATGTTCTCAAATCAGATTTGTTTTCATGAACAAAAATTTATAAGATAAAATTTGAATTAATAAATAACTCAAACACCATAACCAACATTAACTAGATATGGAGTTTTAAAAATATGAACTAAATTGCAACCTGTCCTCCTGATGCAAGCAATGGAGCTCCAAATTCTAGAACTTTATTAATGTCAAAGTTGCAATACATCCCAAAGGTTATCAAACGTAAGGTTAGGCCTGATATGTCTAGTTCATGATAACAAAAAAAAAATATTATCATAATATTTTTTCTATTTTATTGCAAAATTAAATAACTTGAGAAGGTTAACATACCTAATACCTTCCAAAAGAAAGAAGTGTTGATAATATTTTTTGCAATGGCACTAATAGCCTTAGCAGCAACCCTAGTATCCCACTTCTTGCTTCGAAGATATTGAGAAACCTGTGACATACCAGAAAGCGTCAGGTAAAAAGAAAATATCAAGGGAAAATTTGAAGAAGCTGATGAACTACACCATGGTCCTTCCATATGAAATATACCACAACAAGAAGGCAATAACATATCTATGCTCTTAACTGCGATTGATTCCCAACTAACTTTGATACAAAAGAATACACAAAAGGAAATTTTCTTTTCAATAAAAAATCAGGTTCAAATGTCTTAATGCATTACTACTATAGAATTGTTAAACCATTCAGACAATTTAGCACAAGGTGTGCTTATTAGGAGATCTAATGCAATCAAAAAACATAATTCCTTTGATAGAATGCTTCACAAAAAGTGGTATCAAAATTGCAATGATTGCAAGTTATGCGTGAAGGGTAGAGGCAGAGGGTAAAATAAACCCAAAAATAGAGTTCAAAAGAAACAAGAATAAAATAGAGCATGAACACAAAATTATATGTATTTGCATATATTTCAAAACACAAAAAATTGATAATATAAACAGAGGCTGCTCTTTTTTTGCCCTCAAAAATAACTTATCGCAATCCCTTGTACTGTTTGCTGCTCAAAACAATTACAAAATCAAGATGTTGCTACAGCAGAGCATCCATCCATTTCATTCATAGACATTACATTCATAAAGGGGCTATTTTCACAATAATACTTGCGGCTCCCTATTTTTCAAAAACATAGAGCTCTAAAACCACAAAACTGCTTGAAGACTACGTATATGCCAAGTAAAAAGGAGGGATAACAAAAACATCCTAATGCCAAGTCTTTCCTAGCATAGAGAAAATTTAGAGGGAAACAAAAAAATTATTTTTAAAAAGTATTTTCTTTATTGTCTTAATTTAAGACAATTAAAAAATTAAAAAAATAATTTAAATATAAAATATATTTTTAAGAAAAAATTAATATTTTGTCTTAAATTAATGTCTTAAAATCCCTCTTTATGTACTAGTGACCTTTTAACAATTCAAGACTGGAGGATTTTTTACCTCTTACAAAACCCTTCTAAACAAAATAAAGTTGTTTCCATTTACAAAGTTTTTTTCCCTTTTCACAGTACTCTTGGATTTTCTTTAGTTTTAGACTTTTAGTACTCCTTGTAGGATCATTATTTTTGCATGTTGCTTCCTCCATGCAATTTTCCCATAAATTTTTTTGAGCTTAACATTTTAGCAAATTATGTCCTAAATACAGATGATACAATCCAAAACTCGAAATGCATATTCTAAATGAAGGGGCTAAGAACAAAGAAATAATCAAGAGGCATTCCCAAGTACAAAATACCCTAATTACCCTCAATTGATTCAAGGTTTAAAGCATCTTTAAAACATTAATAAAGCACCCAAATACTGGAAAATAAAAAAACATAGAGAAGTAAAAAAAATTGGACACAACTGCTGATGCGAATTCCCTCTAAACAAAATACAGGAAATAAGAGAGTTTGACTTCTAAATTCAATTGGGCTACTTTTAGGGAGGAGGTCTATTCCAAGTATCGGTGGGTATTTATTTGTGGGTTTGAGAAAATGGTAAATCTTGAATAATCATATTATAGAATATTTTGTATATGGATATGAATGATCATTATCAGGTATGCAAAAGACAGATTGGGAAGATTTATCTATCAGCAAGCATGCATTAAACTGCCTCTTTTCCTTTCAAAATAAACAATCTTTTTCACGTCTATGCTACATTATATTCACGTATTTGATTCAGCTGAAAAAATAAACCCTCGTAATGCAAAAAACCTAACAAGATTCACCCAAGTTTTACCATACTAAGGAAAAGAAACAATTAAATTTCAATATAATTACTGCCAATTACATTGATGTAAAATAAAAATAAAAATAAAAGGGTAGCTCAGGAAGTACTCTCTATGAGCCAGTAGGTATTTATTCCTCTACATAAGAATATGATAGGACAATAAAACATACAACAGTCTCTTAACAAGGCACTCTCTCTATTTGAAAACAATGTGTAAATGCTAAGGCTTTTTCGATAGCAACGTTTCCACGGTTCAAAGTCTTAAGGAAAATACAGTCTTCCCATAATAGAGATCAAACACCAAAGACGTTAAGGCTGTTTTGATAGCAACGTTTCCACGGTTGAAAGTCTTGGAAAATATAGTCTTCTGATAATAGTGATCGAACACCAAAGACGGAACATGTTTCAAGATGGCGAGGAGCAGTGTTGATGAATTTGTCAAGCAACGCTTCTCTGCCTTGATCTAAGCTTGGGCTATGCCAATGGAAGATTATCCTCACATGCTCTACTCCTCTCGGCAACGTATCCCATGCATTTACGTCAACAACCTTCTCAAACTCCTTCTCTGGCACACCATCCAACAACACCACAACGGGAGCGCGATGGAGTTCTCTCAACAGGGAAAAAGCACCCAGAAATACAGGGCCCACAGGTTCGCGCATGTTGCTGGAATTGCCAAGAAAGGCGAGAGTTTGGATTGAGGGCATGGCCTTCACCAATTCCATATACTCTTTCATGCACCCTCTTGCATCAAAGGTAACATGTGCCAAAGTGACTTTGGGTAGCCTTGACCCTATAATTCTCAGCTTTGCTTCACCTATCCTACGCTTCTGCTGTGTGAGGTCATGCCATCCAAAAACGGAAAAGAAGGCAAACTCTAATTCCAGTGGGGAGGTCAGCGTTGCATACGCGTCCAGCTCCTCAATGCTCAATTTGAAGTGGAATCTGGCATGCTTGAGGCGGAGGCAGGCCGCCGCGTGGCCGGGCTTAAGTGTCACACACTAAGCTTTGACTGCTTAGTGTGGACGCGCGGTGGGGCCCCCTCTTAACCGGTCATTCCCGTCCCATTTTAACTTTTGCCCAAAGGCCTTTCCCGTTGCCGTTTTTTTTTGTTTTTTCCGTTCCCGTTGGCGACAACCGTTTGGAACGATCCATTTGCCGTTACCGTTCGCTGTTCCCTGTTTACAAGGTTGCTGTTCGCCGAAGCAGGGTTTTGACGGGCCGCAGCACGTGAACTGTGCGCAGGGATTCCTTAAAGAAATGTGATTTCATGGAATGCCAGGATTGCAGGATATACGCAAAATGGATTTATTTAAAAAGACTTTGCCAGCCGAAACCTTTGCCAGCAGCCTCCCTGCCTGTGCGAAAATGGGACGTTTGGAACAGGGTATGGACATCCGTTGAAGGGTGAGGAACAGACGGTTTTGGCTGAGGGTTTTTTTTAGATATTATAGTTGCAGCTATCCTGGTAGACATGTATGCAAAATGTGGAAGGATAGAGAAGGCCCCGTGAACGGTTTAACAGAATACCTCTAAGAAATGTGGTCTCATGGATTGCGATGATTGCATATGCAGAAGCATTGACAAGGCATGTGAATTGTTAAACAGAATGCCTCGAAGTAACGTGTTCTCATGGAATGTCATGATTGCAGGATATTCACAAAACAGATTGCAACTCACCTGGTAGACATGTATGTAAAATGTGGAAGAACAGACAAGGCACTTGGAACAGGGCATGGACATCCATCAAAGCATAATGGAAAGAGGGTTTTTGTCAGATATTATAGTTAGAAATGCTGTGGTAGACATGTATGCAAAATGTGGAAGAATGGACAAAGCACGTGAACTGTTGGACAGAATGCCTCAAAGAGATGTCATCTCATGGAATTCCATGATTTCAGCATATGCAGAAAATGGATTTATTAAAAAGCCTATTGAAACTTTCAAGCAAATGCAATTGGCAGGTGTAAAGCCACATTTCACAACCTTTGTCAGTATCCTACCTACCTGTGCCAAAATTGGAGCAGGTGTATAGACAGCAAGTGTTTTTTTTTTTCCAAGTTATCTTTTATATATAGGCTTCCAGTTATATACTCTCACATGTTATTTTTTTCATTTTATACGCTCATTCAATCAACATTAAGGGTGAAGTGCATGAGTTGAAAGAGGAGGGAGTGGCAGATGAAAATTTGAAAGCCTTGTGCACTAAATTGAAAAAAGAGCAGCAATGTGAGTATCAACTTATACAAGATCTCAGACAAGTTTTCTAAAACCACAATGTGTTTGCAGGTATTTAATCTTAGCATAGTTCAGTTCTAGCACAATTAATCGCACACAGTATCCTCCCTACCTATGCCAAAATGGGAGCAAGTGTATGGACATCCATCAAAGCATAGTGGAAGGGAGATTTTTGTAAGGATGCAAGAATTTTCTCAAATGTTGTGGCTATAACTGCCCAGCTAGACATGTATCCAAAATGTGGAAGCATAGACAAGGCATGTGTAACTGCTTAGTTAAAAATTGAAGCACAGACAGGGGATGTCTAACTGCCTAGTTAGAAATAGAATTAGACAATGCATGTGTAACTGCCCAGTTAGAAAGGCACGTGAACTTTTGACATAATGCCTCAGAGATGTTATCTCATGGAATGCCATTATGGCAAATGCAATTGGCAGCTGTAAAGTCAAATTGAACCTTTACCAACATCCTCCCTGCCTGTGCCAAAATGGGAGCTTTGGAACAGAACATGGACATCCATCAAAGCATAATGGAAAGAGGATTTTTGTCAAATATTAGAGCTGGAAATGGTATCTAGTAGACATGTATGCAACATATGGAAGAATAGACAATGCACGTGAAGTGTTTGATAGAATGCCTTAAAGAGATGTCATATCATGGAATTTCATGATTGCAGGATATGCACAAAATGGAATCATTAAAAAGGATATTGAAACTTTCAAGAAAATGCAATTGGCAGGTGCAAAGCCACATTTCATAACCTTTGTAAGTACCCTCCCTACTCAAGTGCAAAAATGGGAGCAGTGTATGGAAATCCATCAAAGCATAGTGGAAGGGGGATTTTTGTAAGGATAGAAGTTTGTCAAATGTTGTGGCTATAACTATCAAGTAGACATGTATGCGAAATGTGGAAGCATAGACAAGGCATGTGTAACTACCCAGGTAGACATGGAAGCGTAGACAAGGAAAATGAATTGTTTCACATAATGCCTCAAAGATGTCATCTCATGGAATACCATTATGGCAAGACATCTAAAATGTCTAAGCATAGAAAAAGTACATGAATTGTCTGATAGAATTCCTCAAAGAAATGTCTTCTCATGGAATGCCTTGATTGCAAGATATGCACAAAATGGATTTGTTGAAAAGGCTTTATAAACTTTCAAGCAAATGCAATTGATAGGTGTAAAACAAAACTCCACAAGCTTTGCCAATATTCTCCATACCTTTGCCAAAATGGGAGGTTTGTAATAGGGTATGGACATCCATCAAAGGATAAAGGATAAAAGAGCTTTGTTAGATGTAATAGGAAATATACATATACATTTTTTTAACCTTGTACTTTAGTTATTGTGAAACATAGAGAGATACTATTAAGATAAATTTTCATAGAGAGATTATAATGTAAATTGTAATCATCATGTCCTATTCTCCATATTAAATATTTAGATATCAAAATTAGAGTTTCACATATACTTTCAAGACATGTATGTACACATGCAGCCAACTTTACATTCAACACTCTTATTTTGAAAATCATGTTTGCTCATTCATACATAACAAGGGGCTGCATATAGTCAGCCATTTATCATGAAAGCTTAGACTAATCCTTGGCCCATTTGTGTTAATTCTATTCACCACCTTGTCTATCAACCAATGGGGGACACCCAATTCCTCTATACGAAGGATGACATTCCATGGAAGATGGTGGTGATAGTTGGACAACCAATCCGATACCCATTTATGTGCATTATGTGACATCTTGATCACCTGCATCAAAAAAGTTATTAGCTTTCACATTTTTATGCCAAAAGATATATGTTGTCAAACATTTTAAAAAACCACATATATGCTACCAAATTTTAACCAAATACATGTTATTGAAGTTTTTAAAATTGACTTACAAATTATGAACTTTTGATAAAGGGAGATGAAATTATGTGCAATTGGTTCATTATTTCTTCAATAATGTTGTACATGAAAATTGTATCAAACATATAATTAACAATAGTGAACATACTCTTTAAAACATCACTAAGAGAACTCTTATAGATAGGTTTATAAGGTTTCCTAGATGATCAAATTTAATCATGCAACTAAAGTATTTCAAAATTAATAAGAAGCTCAAGTACCGTTCAATCCTAATACATATGATTTTTCATCAATAAATATTAACTCTTATATCCTTACCTTAACCTTGAGCTTTGTCATAGAATACCTGTATATCACCTAGTGATTGTATAGACTCCATATCTACATAGGACCTCATGCTAATTCAAATATACAAAATGGTTCCTCATGCCCTCTATCAACCTCATCAAAGACCAAACCATTCAAGTATTATAAAATCCTACCAAATCATCAAAACTACCAAAAAAGGTGACTAGTTCTTTGGGAATGCTAGCATAATCATCAAGCTTTATAGATATGTGGGTAATCTATACAATCTCCCTACATATCTAACTAGTAGAAGGTTTATCTTATAATACTTAAAGAAAGTTTGACATTATATGTACTCAATTTTGCAATGAAAAGGGAAAGACATCCTTTTATAAACTCTCATATATTAATAATGGAATTGTCATACAAAAGAGAAAATATATAAAATTTAGAGAAATTTTACAATTGGATATCATAAAAATTCAATGGAACTAATGGCCTAGACATTATTCTCTTTAGTTGGCTTCAACCATATGAAACATTTTATAATTAATTCACCAACTACTACCTAGATTTAAAAAATTGATAGCAAGACAAATTTAAGAATTTGCATAGAGAACACAATATGGTAGCTTGTTGGAAATAATAAAAGTTTTCACCATAATAATTTTGCATATCCCCCAGTTCAACTAATTGGAAATTGACAAACATTTCAGTTATGTTTGTAACATTCAAAATAAAATTATGGCATTCCTAAGTCTTAAAAAAGCTTCTACTACACAACTAAACTTGAGTATGATAACACTATCCTATGTGTTCTCAATAAAATCATGTGTGCTTGCAATAGTATCTTGCATGCTTCCAAACTCTATGTTGTCAACCATGTCAAGATTACGTTCGATGTCCTGGGTATGATCCTTGTCTTGTTCATTTGACCTATCAAGATCATCAAACCAATTTTGATGCTTAAGATTTCGTGGCATTTGTGGAAACTTAGGTGTTTTGTTGAAGATACTTGGCCTTCTCCTCACATTCATGCACTCAATCAAGTCTTTTTGTCGGTGAAGAGTGTGACCAAATCCATCTTGTACAGGGCAAAATGGATGCACACTTGGATGGTCTAATCCGCGCTGCAATGAGACGTGTCTACTTTTGACCTTGTTTGATACGTCCTTTAAAATCTTCTCAATGAAAGTAAGTGTTGCCAAATCAGATGTGTGAGTCAAAATTCCTTGAAACGTTTCTGTTAGTTGCAACTTCTTTTCTATTGTTGCATCTCCATCTCTGTTGTCAATAGTCTACAAACAAAAATAGAAATATTTTAAAAATTACTAATCAAACTAACATGAATTGGAATGAGAAAAATGTGGTTATAATGTCACCTATGTATGTACAAAATAATCCTCCAAGAGATGACATTTTTAATTACCTCTAATCCCATTAAATTCATCAATTTCCTACATTGACATTGCAACACATTTAAAACACATTTTTTGCAAAGAATGATAACCAATAAAATAAAAGAATTATTTTTTTCAACTACCAAATGATTAGAGACATTGGTGGTGCATCCATCTTCTATATAATCAGTTGTATTAGCAATATTATCAAGATCTTCATGCAAGTTGTTAGATAGATGTTGTCTCTCCCTCATCAAGTTCACTTTGATCACATGCTTGCACTTGTATCCTTGCATTGAGAAGTTGCAAGAGCACATTCATAGATTAGGTGAGGATCTATACACCTCATATCAAAAACAAAGATTGCTTTCACTTGTCACCCATGCTATTCAATCATCGGTGTCATTGAATGTAACATGGCCATATGGAATTTGCAAGGCTTGAACCCGAGATGTGTTTTCAATCTTCTCAATATCAAATTTCCTATAGAAACCATGTTTCTTGCTAACTTGCACCCACCAATAATAGACATAAACATGTGTTGTTATTTGATGCACCAACCAATCAACACGATGATTTACAACATGCTCGACTATTTTCAAGAATCATCTCTTTAGGTGTGAGTGGTAGGACTCTATGGCACCATTTGTCTCTTGCCCTACATGCTTTAGTGTATGGCAACATCTAGCCCACATACTCATTCTATCAAACCATCGTCCCTTAAAATATTCAATGAATGATGATTGTGTATATTTAAAGTCTTCAATAAATTTGTGAACCTCATTCCTTGCAGAATCCTCATCTATTGAACGATGCATAATATATCCAAGTCTATAAAACATCTTTCGTCTGTCTACATTATCTTTGACCTTTGCGATCAAATTCTTCAACCACGCACGTCTAACATGCCAAGAGCATAGATATACATCACACTAAAACACTTCTCTGCATCATGAATAATTTTACTCAATATTTAATATTCTTACATGTGATGTATTAAAATATTGACAAAAACATACAAAGTTTTAATGAAAAATAAAACACCTGATAGTTTTGATCTCAGCACCTGCATCATCCACCATGAATGCATTTAGTCTCCAATCAATATTCTTCAAGTGAACCCATTGGAGAAGAATGTGGATCCAATATGCAATATCATATGCACAAGACCTAGACATAATGACCCATGCCACAGGCACCCCCATATGCTTCGAATCGAATGGAAGAATTGTATACAATTGAAACTATCATATGACATAAGGTACAATATATCAATACTATTTTTTATTTGATTATAAACATATTCAATTCAAAACTACTAAATAATACACAACGTACCTTCATTGCATTAGTACCAAATGTAGAATCCATGGCCAATATGTTGTTGTGGCCATATTGAAGCATCCAGTCAAGTTGCTCTTGTAATTGAATTCCCAAAACAAATGGGATTTTCCTATCTCCATCAACAGCAATGGCACTATACTCTTGATATGCAAACCACTTTTCAGGGCTTTCCAAAACCCATTGTTGCACCGAAAGAGCATCATTACTATCAAACATGTAGCTTGATGTCTTAATTTTGTGATCAATATTTGCAATGTCATCCATGGTAAGAAAATCATCCCTAGAAGATTGACCCTCAAACATGGTCATCTTCTCATGCACCATTTGCTTATGTTTTTTATGCACTAAATCTGTAGGCATGCCAAGCAATAATAATGACTCCACCCATTGATGTAATTTTTTGCTAATATATGGTGCAAAGAAGGACCTTGTTCCCAAAAACTTGTTTATTTGATCGTGACAAGGTATGCCTTCATTGTCCACATGTTCAACTTGATGGTACCATATCAAAACATGGTTTGGCCTATGAACCATGATTCGTATGCTAAAATGACAGGTACAACCACATTTTGTATGTTTATGACTAGGTCTACTACCTTTCCTTAATTTGGGAACTGAGGAAGGATCAAAAGGTGCTACATTTTTTTCCCTATAGTCATTTGGTCCATACGCACACCAATACCTATAGAAATCATAAATAATCTTCAAACTATTAATAAATACAGTTGACAAATTATTAGAGACAATCTTGCACTGCACAATAGTAAGTATAAACATTTGTAGTTAGCATATGATTCTTACATGTTGTATTTCAAATGACTATTAATCCTAGGTTTTGTATTAGGATTGGGTCCCCTTTTGTGACTCTTGTAAAATTGAGTTGGGTATGAGTCCCTTGAACTCTCTCCCTCAATAAAGTCATTTAATCTATCATCCTCAATCCAAGCTGAAAGCAACTATGAGCCTTAAGGATATATGTATCCCATGATAGGTCTTTGTAGGAGAACTTCCCCCCACGGGGGTGTTGAACGTCTTCATCCATGATGCGAGACCAATCAATTTCCATCTAGTAGACAAACAAAAATGTTAGAATTTAACTAAAAATTTCCACACATGATATAACACACTTGGTAGAAATTCTAGACATGTTTGATAACCATTCAAAACATGCAAAGGTTAAATTATTTCAATTATGCCCATTGTCAAAATTAAAGGTAGAGATCCTAAGGATATCGAATGTTGATGTTGGCAATGATTATAAAAGTGAAATCAGTAATGAATATTAAAATTTAATATGACATGATTTGGTTAATTTCAAGATCAAAAACACAAAATAGGATTTGTATGGATATTAAATTTTAGTAACATGTCATAAAATGACTTTTCTTTCATTTGGATAGAAATTTTGACTTATGAATAATAGTAGACATGTTCAAAATAATCTAAAGGCTTCTAGAAAGCACTAGTTGGCCATTCATATTAGATATTTTCATGTGTATGATTTTGGAAGGTCTTTCAAGTCCATGTGCTCTTAACAAAGTACATGTATGATTTTCTAAGAGCCTTCCATATGTGTCAAAGCTTGTCTCCACTACTTGCTTTTTCATTTCATTGTTATGGGTTAGAGATGAAATGATTCTTGTCATGAATGTATTTAAGAGTGTTAAAAATAGTTTTTAACAATTTCCTTTCTTTGTGCTTGGAAAGAAAGTTCTCAAATGTGTTAATGGGTTTGAATTTGTCAAGGAAAGTTCTCATGAATGGGTTTTCATTGCTTCTTGTTTAGTTATGTGCATTTGTATGTTTAATCCTAAACCCTCAAGTTGAATTACCCAATTGTTGAAATTTAAAGTAACTTGTATGACAGTGTTTAAATCTCTTCACCAATTTAAAAAATATAACATTTGTACTATGCACTCTCTTTATCCTCAAATTGGGAATACGTCTAAAATTAATCAAGTTAGGTTTTTATGATCTATAACAATAGAATATATATATATATATATATATATATATATATATATATATATATATATATATATATATATATATATGAGTAAATATCCATAAAATGTATTTTAAAATAGCAAATATCTTACTTGATCTCACATAATTGTGGCAAAGATGATTGAAATTAGAGAATTTGAGTGTCGAGATTGTAATCATGGTAATTTTATGCTATGTTACTATCATTCATACATTAGAAAATCTCTAGGAACTCACCATGAGACTAACCCCTAAAAAATCTCACAAAACCATTAAATAGTTTGGGAAATATCTTGGAAGCTATTCTAGAGTACCTACAACCTTTACAAGCCCTCCTTGAAGCATTGAAACTCTTTATTATATTTAAAAATAACATTTGGTTCTAATAATTTAAATCTAAAGGATGACAAGAAGGTAGTTTATAATGAAGGTTTGAACAAAGACAATTGGATGTATGATGTACCTTGAATGCACCACTAGTAACCCTCACCTAACTATCATGACAAAGCTATAGTTGTCTAGTAGGAGTCGTAACCCTCAGTAAAGCCATGTATATGAGAAAATTAATTGATGCCTAACACCTACAACAAGGTTCAACACATGTGATGTATGATATCAAACTCCCTCTATAGTTGTTGCATTTAAGAGAAAAATATGTTTTTACTGTGTAATTGGTGTTGGAATATGGAAATGTTTTTAAAACATCTTTTTTTGTCTTGATATTTTAAGAAATCAAGAAAGAATAAGTTGTAGATGCATACCTCTTCAACCATTGGCAAAGAGAGAATTACATGGGCTTAATTTTTGTTAGATTCCTAAAAAAATTATATCATTTTAGTATCATGATTTATTTTTTGATTTTATTGAGTGTGAAATTACAAACTATCCTTTTTTTTGATGATAAGGCCCTCATATAAATAATGAAGGATGGCAAGAAATAGTAATATTCATGATTGTTATGTACCTTAGAGCATAGACTTGTAGCTCATTTTCTCATTGATTGCTATAAAACCATCCTAAATAATATTACAAGAAAGGAAGGAAGTTGGGTTGTTAGCCAATACCATAATACTACTATGGATAGTCCTTTCCTTCTAAGAAAGTCCCCGAGTCACATGGTATCATTGAAATTTATGAGAAATTTATGATAAAATTTGGAAGACATATAAATGAGGACAATTACATGAGTGATGAAAATCATGGTATTAGAAAGACAATGAAGAGACTCCATTCAATGAGTCTTAATGCATTAGCCTTATACAAACTACACAACACAATATCCAAAGTATATTGTATAACCATTTAATCATAATAGACACAACTACTCATATGGTCATGACAATCACCACTATCCTTAATCTTAGAAAAAATATTATCGTATGTTGTGTTATATGTGTCTTCTCAAGTCAAAAGCATCATGGTAACCAATAATATTCAAGAAGTATACAAATTTTTATGGAACTACTATACATTTGTCTTACCTTATTAAGGGGAGATTTGTATTATTAGTATCAATGATAATCATTGCACTTGAGACCTTGCTACCCTCAAACTCTAACATTGACCTCTAGACATATTGATAATCATTATTACCTCAATGACTACCATAAATAAGAGAGGTATTATCATGATGAATTCCATGCACCTAGTCATACATAGGACAATCATCTCCATAATAATCCCATACCATTGAAGCATTGTCATCAAGGTCTCAATATTTTACTCATAAAGACTACCATAAAGATGGGAGAATCTATTTAAATACAAAATCTTGTCAAATATATAAAGTAAATTGTCAACAAGGAAGGACATAGTCATTGCAACATAACAGTTTGGAATAATTATTAATTCACTCCATTGTGGCAATAACCTGTGCACATGCAAGTTTTGAGTAACCACTTTCAACTAAATCCCACAATCTTGAGAAATGATATGTTCATTCTAGTACTCAAAAAATCATAATTTTCACATTTGCAAATAAAACATAGGGCTGAGATAAATTTAAATCACTACAAGTAGATGACATATCTTGAAATCAAAGAAGAAAAGAAAATAATTAATTTATCTTTCATAAAGCCCTTTTTTTTTTACCTTCAAACAAGATGATACTCTAAAATGAAGTATTCTACTCTCTTCACAATTTCTCCTATTCAATTGTAAAACTATATTTTTAGTATTGGTATATTTCTTTCCTCTCTACTAGGCAAGGCACACCCTTCTTATTCAATAGATCAAACAATCCACTTTGGTGTCAAATGCTGATTTGTAGAGATAAAATAAATAGTAATATTAATAGTTAAACCAAAAATAGAAATAGTAGAGAGAAATATAAATAGATCAAACAACCCACTTGTCCTCACTATTCCATGACTTTTTCTACATTTCCTTGCCTGCATTGCGCATATAAACTACCCTCACCAATAGAGACAGATCGGGTGTCACATTTATGTTTTGAATGGAGTAGATAGTTCTTGGTAGGTAGGAGACTCTAATTGTGACTGTTGGATAAGTGGGAGAAGGACTATTCAGATAACTTCTTTAGTATTTTAAAATATATTAAATTTTGTTTTGGTTTAAATACATGTTTGTAAAATTGATCTTTACACTTGTGGAATTGATTATGTGTATAAAATCAAAATTAGATTGATGGAGATCAATTAATAAGGAATTTTTGAATGTATTAAATTGGCCTCACTTCATTGTACCTAGATGTTTGAAGTGAGATTGTGTTTATATACACCATTTAGGAGCTTGTTACACAAGGATTTATTCTCTTATAATCAAGCCCCTAGGTGGACTAATTCAGTGGCTTGGAATAATGATTTAAGGCAATAAGAAAGTATGTAGTATGCCTAGAATGATGACGTATGCTAATGAATGCTCTCATGATTATTCTAGATAATCAAAATGAAATATGATTAGTCCTTGAAAACATAATGTGCTAGTGTGCAATTTGAAATTGTCCTTTAGTTTACATATAATGACTAGTAAGGGAGGGAAACATTGGCCCACATTCAAAAAAATGAATTAAAAGAAATGTACACTCAAATAAACAACCATCACACACATTTCAAAGGGATGAGAAGGTTGAGAAAATCAATGTTTTTGGATAGAATGTTCTCACAAAATTATTTTTATGTCAAAGAGTTTGAAAAGCCCTATAAATTTATGATACAATATAGAGGTTTTTTGAAATTTTAAGATTCCCTTTCAAGATTTCACTTTTAGATATCCCCTACATAATTTTTTTTATATTTATTTTACTATGGTTTCTTTAATAATTATTCAATCTATATGAATTATTCTTCCACTTATTTAAATTCAAATACTGGTCAATTTATTGGTGTTCTAAAGGCTCTTCCATTTAAGGCTCCAAGGATATGAAGCCATTTGATGTAATGTTGAATGACTATTATTATATGAAAACCCTACCAAAGTCAATAAAGTTACCCATTGGATTTAAGCGCACTGCCTAGGTGCAAAAAGCGAATGAGAACACGAAGCTATAGCCATCTTTACTAAATATCACATCTCTACTTATCACTTGTTTCATACTTACTAGATCATAAAAGATTTATGTTTTATTTTTTATCTATATCCAAGGAAAATGTATTTTGTCTTTATGATTAAACATAGTATTTTTTCTTTTGGTATGCATACACAAGAAACACATTCAAACACCCTCAAATAGTCAACTTTTGACTTAATTCCAAACCACTATTATTCTAGAGACACTCCTATAAATGCTTTTGTAAGACTCATATTTAGAATATGTACTATTATATATACTAGTCCTATCTACAAACTTTGATCCAATTTTTTAATTTCATCATACTCCTTTTCATTTTGAAAATGGTCATATTCTTTTTTTTGGAAACTCCATTTTGTTGTAGGGTGTACGAAGTACTAAATTCTCTTGATTTCATGATTTTTGTAAAAATCTAAATATATATTTGATTTATATTCAACTCTATTATCTAGTGTGATTAAATTAATGTAATTATCACTCTAATAATCAACCAACCTCTTAAAGCCTATAAACTAATTAAATAGTATTGATTTATTATGTAGGAAGTATGCCCAAGTTTTTCTTGAGTACTTTTATTATATTTTGACTTGTTCAAAGAATTTTTTTTTCTATCAAACCAAATATATAAGAAATACCTCAAGCTATTTTTTAACTCTTATTAATTTATCAATTAAAAATTATTTTTCAACAATACACTATTCACACTCTCCTTTTGTATCTTCAATGAAAGGTAATCCTTCAATCATTAATATTTTTCTAGGCAAAGGTAAATGACTAAAACAAAGATGGCTATATCTTTGCTACTAGATTTTGCTTTAGTTAATTTCACTAGTTTTTAATGCTTTATTTCCTTGGGTGAAATAGAGAAAAGACATTCTATCACCTACAATTTATATTCTTGCAACATCTAAATTAATTTTTAAAATTATATCTGGTTATGCACTCATCTTCATTAAAAGCCACTTAATAATTTTGTTATAATATTTTTCTAACAAATAACAACTTCTTTTTAAGTGATGGAACTACTAATGTTGTGTTGATAGTCTTTACATCACAATTATTGTCTTTCACATTATTCCTATGTCTCCCTCTTTCTTTAAAGGTACTACTTCTACCTCTAAACTATTACCTCTTCCTTGAATTTTTTAGATTCACCTTTAGGCTCATTTTCCTTATTGTTAAGTCATCTCAAGATTCACTTTTCTTTGCTTCTTGGAAAAATTATTTCTTTTACATCTTAGGCTTTCTTTAGAGGAACATTTTTGTTTTTAGCCTTTTCATAACTCTCATTCTTTATTTGATAGTAAAATAAAAATTACTTAACTCATTTATTTTTATAGTTTTGATATCTATAGAAATTTCTAATATATAAACTACATCATAAAATTCAAGGATATTTTTTCTTAAAATTTCTCCATATCATGTTTGTTAGTCACATCTTCACCATCAAGAAATCATTAACTATTGATTTTTTCTTAGAATGAACATTGCCACATATCATAGGAAATATTATTTGATTAATTATATCTTGAATAGAAAAATAAAGGTTCATTAATTTTTTTCACATGTGTTTTATCCTTCTTTTTTCATTATGTGAATCATCTAATGGATTTTCATTTGTTTGTTCTACAAATCTTAGTTATACAATTTCTTAAAAAAGTTTATTTTATTAGGATATCTCCTTTAAAAATGAGAAGTAACATGCTAGAATATATCACATTCCCGACAATATATGCTATGATAAAAATGAACACAATAATCTAAAAACATAACACAAAACCTTAAAAAGATACTTATCTTATAAAATAAAACCTAAAAAAAAAAAATCTTTATATTATTTTATCTTATTGTTAACCTTTTTACTGAGTCAAGATATTGAGAACTTTTATATGATTTCAAATGCTTTTCTAGAAAAACAAACTCTCAACTTAACCTTGTCTTTTATACAAGTGGTTCTCTCTGCAGATTTAAACAAATATATGAACTTTACCATAAAAAAAACATATAATATATCAAAAGAAATCAAAACAAAAAATCAATAAACACCATAATAAGAAGATCAGCCCGTAATGAAGAAGATTAGGTGAAAAATGAGAAAAATAAATTTCTATAAAGTGGGTGCTAAACTCTTACCTTTTACAGCTGGATGACAAAGGGTCTCAAAATTCCCCACAATACCAGAAAAAGGACAATGCGATTCCGTAAAACACAACATTCAAATTACAACTTACAATGTAAATACATTCTGTGCATTCTGTGCAATTAATATTCTCTGATTTTAGTAAATATTAAGTTACTTTTTTAGATTGAAAACGTTTGTAATGCTTTTACCAATTGTAATTACACTAAGCTTTGAGCAGCAATAGGGGAGAGGCGTTGCGGAGGAGAGAGGCAGTGAGGCAGAGGCTGTGTGGCAAATGCGCTCCAATAGAGGGATAAAATAGCGCCCAAAATTTTGACGCGGGAAACAGGGATGCTTGGGGGCGAACGGAGCAGCAATAAATCCTTTACGGTGGTTAGACAGGAACGGAGCGGGATGCTTGAGGGCGAACGGAGCAGCAATAAATCCTTTACGGTGGTTAGACAGGAACGGAGCGGGGATAAATTTTCACCGTATAAATAACGGCAACGGGAAAGGGCTTTGGGAAAAGGTAAAAAGGCTGATTACCGGTTAATAGTGGGCCCCACGGCGCGTCCACACTAAGCAGTCAAAGCTTAGTGCGTGACATTTAAGCCGGGCCTGCAGAAAGGCTGTGTGGACACGTGGCGGGTTGAATAGGGAATAGTGCCAATATTATTCCAGCCTGGGGCAGTTTCTCCCCACAGCGTCTAACGTCACCAAGGCCTTGTGCTCTCCTCTCACATATTCCAGCTGCGAGTCCACTTCCAGCCGTTGTAGCTGCTGCTGAGATGAAAGAAACTTGTGGAGGAAGTAACCATGCGCAAGGATGTCCACCACGCGCGGTGTGCCCGCATAGAGGTCGATTTCCGGGTGGGTGGAAAAGGAAAAGTATCCCAGAATGGCGTTCACTGTTTCCTCATTGTATTTGCGATGGCCGTGAACATCATAGCAGAAACGGAGGCTCACGAGGCGGCTGCGTGAGAAGTGATTGATGAGGCAGTTGCAGAAGGATGGCGTCACGCTTTTGAAACACGACATGTCCACCCTACGACGCTGCTCGTATAAATATTTGGCCTGGGATGCCACACCCCTGCAACACGATATCAAGTTTGTAACATCTTTCAAGGATAGCTTTTCCCCTATTTTAATTATCATCTCATTCGGGAGCTCTGCCAACTTCATACCAGTAAGCCTTGACCTTCTCCTTCCTTCTCTCAATTCGCTCATCCTGCACAAAAACTGAATAAAATCATTCATGTTGATTTCAAGCTTCAGAATCATATTATGCAATTAACGAAATTTACAATTTAAATTTGAGAGAACGCCTGCAGAGCAAGTCTTAATTCATGGGCGGACTTAAACAGCGCACATTAAGCGTCGTGTGCGCTCCTCTTTATAGAAATTTATATTATAATATTAAATATATATTTATATATATATTTTGATAGTTAGCAATTTATCACCATGGCAATTCACAGGGCAAAAAATTAATTGCATAAAGTTCTAGTCATTAATTTTCCCTTGCGGTGAACTTTCCTGCGGTGAATTATTGACCATGAATTTTTGATCCGTGAATTGCTGGCAGTGAATTTTCCTAGAGCCATCATTTACAGTGTTTGAGTCAACATCCTTAGGCCATCCCAGTACACACACTTCAACAGCCTTAGGCCATCCCAATACATACACTTCCTGCACCTCGCTTTCTTCATTTACTTCTATCCCCACTCTTAGCTACTATCCAAAAGAGTTACAATTGTAGACTGGTTAGACCCGCCCCAAACTACCTAGAGACCATTTGGCAGATTTTGATTACAAACCAAAAACCAAAAAGGAAACTTCACCGACTACTTAGGGTTTTCATTAACATTTATATAATAAAAGTAAAAATATATAATATTTTATATAAAAATATGATTTGATCATTTAAAAGAAACAAAGATGGTTGGTTGCATTACAAAAATATATTACAAAAAGATGTTACATAACGCAGTTAAAGAAACAGAGAAGGAGAAACAAAGCCTACCCTTAATTTAGGGCTTTTCCTATTTTTGAGAACAATGTTTTTGGAATATATATCAGTAAATAGATTACATTTAATCCATGGAAAAAGAGAGAGTGCTTACTTGTGAGATGATTCACTTCATGAAATTTGACTAAGTTCAACACTTGTTACTTCCCTGATGCTTTATTTTCAAGCATGTGAATGAGCACAAACTGTAGAATAAGGATAAAATTTAGGTGAAAGACATGAATCAATGGTATCAAACTACCAAATACATAAAACTTAAACTCTAAAGATCCTGATTCAATGAAGCACAAATGAACATAGAAACATAAAATAACAAAGCAATAATACCATAATTCCTATGCCATGGTTGAATCACCTTCATTGCTCTTCTCCATTTTGCTTTAGATGTTAGCTTTCCCTCATATTTGTAGTATGCAAGAATATCAAACATAGTGGTTGTAATTAGTCAATTAGTATCAAAATGAAAGGGATAGGTCTATTTTATAGAAAACCAAATTTGAATGAAGGGTCAAGATTAAATGATGGAAATCAATGGATGAGATTGCTTTGAGAAGAAAGATAATAGGGTTAGGGCTAAAACAGGGTTTAGTTAAGGATGGACGGTGGAGATTAAAATTTAATAAAACCTTATCAGGGTTGAGATGAGAGATAAGATTTGGCACCGATAGAGAGGTATTTGGAATAAATTAAATGGCATAAGAAACGTCAGTTTGAATTTTCCTGAGCCATTTAATTTAGGAGAGATAGTGAATAATTAAATAATAAAAGCAATTATTTAATTATAGAAGAAGACATAAAAATTGACTTTTTAATTAAAATAATTGGAAACAATTATTTAATTAGAAAGTGTAAGAAAAAATAAATAAATAATTACTAGTGGAGGGGAGATAATTATTTAATTATAATAGGAAAATGTCAATAAATAATTAAACAAATAGAAATTTATTTAATTATAGAGTAAAAGGATTAATCACTAACGTAACTAAATAAATATTAATTTATTTAATTAATTAAAAAGAAAATAAATTAATTAAATAATTAAAATTATTTAATTAATAAAAAAAATGATTTTAGAGAATAATTAAATAATAAAAATAAATTATCTTACATATTTTATAAACAAGAATACATGTTTGAGAGATTGAATGTATCATGAGCGTCAAACCCAATATTCAGGGGATTAAATATATATAATAATTGAATTATATCCACAATTATTAGTTTTTCCCAATCTTACAAGCCTTTCAAATATTGCCCAATACATGCAATCCTAGTTTTCAAGTTCTAACTCAGAGTCTCTCTCTCTCTATATAGATTATTAATAAATAGCTTTGATAAATTATAACTTACTAAATATAAGAAGGAAATTCTTTTCATGGTAATAAGATTGTATTTAGAGATTTTTGTTTTGGATATTTAAATATATATTTTTATTATGATTATAGAAATATTATTATATAAACAAAAATAATAAAATAAAATGGATATATATTTATAATTTTTAAATAAACAAAATAAAATAATTTTTAACTAAAAAAATTATATTAATAAAAATGGTTATTCTAATAAAAAAGTAAATAATAAAAAAATAAAAATGTTTGAATAAATACTAAAAACAAAACAATTTTTAAATACAAATAATACAAATAGAATTAATAATTTTTTTTAATGTAAAATAAAATAACTTTTGGGAATAAAATATTTTTTTAAATAAATAAAATTTTTGAAAACAAAGGGGTAAAAACTTTATTAGAAATCAGAAAAGAGCATTATAAATAATAACCACGGGACCCAGTCCTAGAAAACAAGGCGAAAACCCCACAACATAAAACAAAATCAACTATCCCCATGTATCCTCCTATCCTCTTCCAAGAATCGGTCTAAATCCAGATGCAACTCAGGGTTAACTTGATCCCAATCCTCAACCTTCCAGCCACTATCTTGCTCAGAGGCCAATTTGGCCAAGCAGTCAGCAGCACGATTCCACTCCCTTGGGATGTGAACAAAGGATGCCTCCTCCATCCGAGAACTAACTTGAAGAATCTGTTGAACCACCGAAGCCAACTACCAATTTATATCAGATATCTTTTGCTCATTCAATAGATTAATCAAAATTTGTGAATCAACTTCACATATAACCTTTCTCCATCCCAAAGCAAGGGCCCTCTCAATAGCATGAAGAATTGCTAGACCCTCCATGAAGTTAACAGTCTTCACCCCCTCATGTATAGAGAATAGAAAAATCACTGACCCAGCTGAGTCCCTGCCAACCCCACCAATTCCAGCAGGCCCAGGATTTCCCTTAGAAGAACCATCGGTATTGATCTTTAAAATCCATTGGGAGGAGGTAACCCACCTTCAACGTTGGACCCTCTTTTCCCCATGCCTCGGTTCACCGGTGACAAAAGATGAATGAATTCTTGAAGACCCTGGTCGTACCAAGCTAGAGCACATCACCTCTCCTCCAGGGAAAACCGCATCACATTTGGCTAAAGCAGGACTCTGCACCATTCCAATGCAGCATCCAGGCTTACAATAGACCCACCAGCCGTTCACGAAATTCTCAGGATTCGGCTCCGACCCAAATCGCCCAAAGCGAGAAAGGTAGAGACCCACGAGACAAACTTCTGCCAAAAGGAAGCCATAGAAGGAGGTCTTCCCATACTATCCCAAAATTCAACCAAAGAGCACGCATGAATACAAGGAAGCTTCCACACCTCCCACCACCAATGCCAAAGTTGCACAACAAAGGGACACCGAAAGAACAAATGCGAAGAATCCTCTTCCGCTCCCCCACACAAAACACAAATTGAAGGTCCTTGAAATCCCCGTTTACAAATGTTATCCCAGGTCAAGCACCTATTCCAAGCCAAAGTCCAAACAAAGTAGTTGCATTTAGGCCATGAGAGTTTATTCCACACCCTTTTCCACCAATGAACCTACGCTGATTAGCTTAAGGAGCCAATAACTTGCGATAACGGAAGCAGCGAGTAAACCCCTTAGGATTATGGGTCCAAGCAGAATATCTTCTTCAGAGAGAGAACTACAACTCTACTATGAAGAATCTTGTGAAGCTGGCACTTTCTTCCCTTAAGTCCCAAATCTGACCCTTTCTGCGGGATCCTTCCAATGAGCAACCTCCAACTGACCAAAAGAAGCAATAGACTTGAAGTCACTCACCCTAGCCCAGCCAGCCTCGAGAAATCTTTGGCACAAAGGAAGTAGGTTGGGTAATTGAGAAGTAAGTGGAGGGAATCCATCCCAAGAATCCAGAGCCGAGAGAAGAGAGCCTCAGTTCCACGTCTACATATCCAAAATAAACCTTCCTTAATAAGCTTTGCCCCCTTCTGAAGAGTATTCCAAATCACTGAACCTTTCCCCTCCAGAGGGTAACGAGGAAGATCCTGCCGTGGAATCCCCGGGAAATACTTATGAGATAATATCCTGGCCCATGGATGATCCTGTTCCACACACCATCTCCAAAATAGCTTAGCAACCATAGCCACTCCAAATAACGCAGACTGTCGAAGACCAAGACCACCAAATTACTTTGGGCTGCACACAAATATCCCACCTGACTAGGCTCCACTTGGAGGAAGCCAAACTTCCCGCCCATAAGAACTGCCTTTCAAGAGAATCCAACTCCCTCAGAAAACCCATCGGAGCCACCTGAAGCATACATCTGTAGGTAGGGAGAGCCTGCACCACTGACTTGAGAAGCTGAACCCACCCCGCAAAAGACAACCATCTGTGGGTCCAATGATTAACTTTTGCACGGAGCTTGTCAATAATATTCTGCCAAGAACCCTTGGGAAGATGGCGAACAGAAATTGGGAAACCCAGATAAGTCAAAGGGAGAACCCCTATCTGAAACCTTAAGATATTAGCAATTC
>VDFB02145840.1:0-47960 GCA_007258455.2 Sequoia sempervirens | reverse complement strand
GATTCTGAAGGCAATCTATCGCGATGTGCACACAAAGACAAAGTTAACTCTGATATGAACGAAGCAGATCAAGAATCCCAAAAGTTGCATTCAAGTGCATGTATCTTAGCAAAGCAGCTCCTTCAAGTAGGATATCGATGGCACATCATGGCCGGGGGCATATACAGCAACACCTTGTGATTCAACATGAGCTTAAAATCTTTCAGAAAAATACAAAAAATATCAAAAAATATGAAAATCGAAAAAAATAAAAAAAAGGATTGAAAATAATAAAGAGAAAAAAATCGTCCTCTAGTGAAAACCGCATGAGCAACGCTTTGGGAAAGACCATGATGAAAACTAGGCAAACAGGCATCATGAGTAGAATCGAGCATCTATGTGCGCCAGCTTAGTTGAAAGCATCTCATCCCATTTGTAATACGTCTAGCATCCTATCCATCTCAGCCATCATAAATCAAGTCATCCATAAACCATTGATCCAATCCATTTTCATCCATCTGCATCCATCATCTAAGTTATCTTGATCTTGATAAAATTTTGGGGCACACCTTACACTTGCTTACAGTAAAAATCTTAACATGGTTCATTTTCATTGGTCCTATCCTATGCAGCATTATCTGGGCCATGAAGCATTATCCAAATGGGTATTCATTATCCAAGCACCTTATCTTATTGCAAACTAATCCATATCCATCCATCCACACACCTACCCAAGCATCCATACATTGGGGGCAGGTATTTACATCTTGCTTCAGGAATAAATCTTGGTCTATGTCCTCTGACTTATGTGGTGATCTGAACATTGGTAAACGTGAAATCAAACTGGTCCACCACTTGTGAGCAAAAATCCAAATCACTAGCCCATGGCATATTTTGATGAACAAACATCCCTTATCAAAGCTTCATCTTTCATCAAACATCAATCCAAACAAATTAATATCAGTTGCATCTAACACACCCTTCAAATGTCACATCCAATCATTCAAAACAACTTTTGTTCTAAATCAAGATTCATCAATCATAATCAATCAAATCCAATCAACCCATCATCATCTCGGGATATCCTTGTGTTTCTTAACACTATCCTTGCATTGTTGTGCATCCTCAACAATGTTATCATCATCAATCATCATCAATCAATCCTTGCATTGTTGTGCATCCTCAACAATGTTATCATTATACTCAATCCATCGATTCAATCAATCAACCTTAGCTTGGTTTTTAGCAAAAATCCTAAACAGAGCACTGATATTTTCATACACATCCATATCAAAATCGTCAAAATCATGCGAAAAACCAAAAATATTAGAAAATAAAAAAATCCAAAAACATTCAAAACATATCAAAATCCAAAAATAGTCAAAAACATAAAACATCAAAAACATTGGAATCTGAACTACATCATCTCTGAGCTTAAACATAGGCAAGGCTAATCTTTGATCAGCCCTCGAGACATCAAAATCCAAAAAACATCTGAAAATCATCAAAATCCAAAAACATTCAAAAAACGCAAAATCCAAAAACATCACAAAATTCGAAAATCAAAACATTTCAAAAATTCAAAATCCAAAAATAGCCTCAAAACATTTCAAAATGTCAAAAACATCCAAATATTTGAAAAAAAATCCATTCGTCTCATCTCGCTTACACCCACAAAAATCAATCATTCATAATAAATTGATCATCACCTTCATCCTTTGGCAACACAAACATAAACAATCATAGCAGTCAGCAAAATCAATCTTCAATCGTAAAATCAAAATCAAACCTTTCAAAAAAAATCAAACTCTTGATCATTTTTAGACATGTCAATCAACCTAATATCAATAGCCTATCAATCAACTTATCAAACCATCATCTTCCTATACAATGCATGTCGTAGGATATATCGTTCCGACAATGGGCATCATTTTGGATATCACTTGGATTCTTATCCTATTAAAACAAATCCCTTTGGCTAGAGATATGAAGAACATTGGCTTGTTTGCGACTTGATCTTTTTTTTTGATTTATCTTATTGCGCTCATTCCAAGGACCTCTCGATGATATCCAAACGAAGGATTTAGATAGATAGGAATGGGGCAACGATCATTATCTTTTATCTACTGTGCTTGTTGGATGTTCTTGTAAAATAACTTGGAGAATACTTGCTTTGTTAGGTATGTCCTAGCAAGGTTTCTGTATGTCAAGTGTGAACAAGAATACTCCTATCTATTTGTCGAGTCAAAGTCCATCGCACTAGGTACAACGCCATCCTAGTTCTTTATACCTTGATGCATTGTATCTACATGTGTAATCAAACATAAGGTAAGTATCCCTTTTAAAATCCCAATCCTTGATAAGCAAATCTATCATCATCATCATCTCTAATAAAGTCTCATCAGATCATGGACTTGTGGGATCCTCTTGTCATCATCTCATTTCCGCACTAACATCATCATCCATCCTGCATCCATCATGCATCCATCTTGCATCCACAAAACTATTAGCATACCACATATCATCCATATCATACATCATAGGAAACATCAATCATTTCACATGCATTGCATAATCATCATCATAATATAGATCTGTTAGTCTAAGCATCTCATAAATCATCCATTGCATAATCACAACATATCACATCATCAATCTCATCCATCTCATATCATATCATCATTTAAGTTGTTTAGGATAATATAGATTTGTTATTCTAAGCATCTTGAAATCATCTCATTTGCATCATCATCCATAACCATCCATTTTGAACCTCTTTATCGCAATATCGACCCTCAAATTGAATCTTTTCACTCGATCTCTCGAGGGGGCAATGTACCAGTGTACTTCTTCCACTGGGGCATCCAAAAATCAGAATTTTTTTTATTTTGATCGTGGCAAGTTTATTCTTTGAACCAACACAACAAGTACATTGCTTCAAAGAGGGGAAAAATGTAGACACGTCAAATTGACATAATGCATTCAACTAGGTCATATTCATCCATTCAGAAAATAAATTAAGTTTATTTATCAATCTCCTAAAGTCATCAGCTTAAATCAAATAAATCAAACTTATCATCAACTTTTTAATCAAATAAATCAAACATCCATCATAATGCATATTCCATCCTTCTTGATTTAAATAAATCAAATATCTAAGTCAAAGAGGTCAAACTCATCCTAATCATCATCCTAGCTAATTAATCCTGATCTAATGCTAATCTCACCCACTTGCATTCTCTAGATTTAGCCTCTTGCACATATAAATCAATTTATTGATTTATTAAATCAAAGATTTTCCATCAACATGGCATTTATGGGGAATATTCCCTCAACTTTGAATTCAAAGGCAAGTTGATTTGCTCCTCCAACATTGCATTTATTGCTCATTTTCTTGTCCCCCACTTAGCATTTACTCTCAAATTTGAATTCAAATTCTCCCTCTCATGGGCACTCTTCCCAAATCTTGCACATACATCAACCACTCACCACTTGACAAGTGTCCTTTCATTTTTCCAATCTTAGTCCCACATTGGTCTCTCTTCAACACTTAGCATTTTGAAAATCCTTAAATAGAAGCTTCATCTTTGAGAAAATCCTCCACAACTTTTATGCAAGGTTACTCTCTTAATTTGAGAAATAATCTTGTTCTTCATCTCCATTGCACTTCATCATTTTAGCTATTGATCAAGGGTTGGGAAAGGGTCACTAGCACATGTGACACCAATCCAATATGATATATTATTCTCTTCATGTTTTGTTGTATGATTTCAACTAGTTTATCTAATATTTTGTTGTTTTAATTGTATCATAAAACATGTTGATTTATTTCATATGGATGTTGAATGTTTGCTTTGCTTGAATACTAATCATACATGTCTATGTTAGTTTTTAACCAAAATGCAGATTTTGACATCTACAAAATTTGTATATCCCACCAAGGTAAGTCCTGTAGCTGCTTCATAGTGAATCCAATGATTATGTGTACCCTGTATGTAATGCAAGATGCACTTGGCTACTTTCCAATGAAGCTCATATGGTTCCTACATGAAGCATGAAACAATTCCAACTGCAAAGGAGATATTAGAGTGTGTGTGAGTCAAGTAGATGAGTCTCCCAATAAGTTGATGATACAAAGTGGCATCAACAAGTGTTGTAGAAAAATTAGCCTCAAGCTTGACTCTTGAAAGAAAGGGAGTCGGAGCAAGCTTATAATCAGCCATGTGAAACTGAGCTAGAAGATCAAGAGCATACTTGGGTTGAGAAAGAGAGATCCCAGAAGCTGACTGAGTGATCTCAATCTTGAGAAAGTAATGCAAAAGGCCCAAGTTAGTCATAGAGAATCTATCCTACAAAGTAGATTTGAAACTACTAATGATGGATGAGGTACTCCCTATAATGATCAAGTCATCAACATAAAGCACAAGTAGTAAATGAGAATCATCCTATCATAGTTTGTAGACATTCAGATCTAAATGAAACCTAGTGAATTCTGCTGAGAGAAGAAAGGAATCCATCTTAGCATACCAAGCCCTAACGGCATATTTGAGGCCATAGATACACTTCCTCAATCTCCAAACCAAAGAAGAATCATGTATGAATCCCTATGGCTGCTCCATGTAAATCTCCTCATGAAGATCGCCATGAAGAAATGCATTCTTTACATCCATCTTATGTACAACCCAACCATGCATTGCAACAATAGTAAGTGTCAAGCAAATGGAGTTCATCTTAGCATTGAGTGCAAAGGTCTCTATATAATTAACACCTGGAACTTGTGAGAAACCTTTTTCCACAAGCTGAGCCTTGTATTTATCCAAACCTCCATCCATTGCATACTTGGTCCAATAGATCCACTTACATGAAACCATCTTTCTCCCCTTAGGGAGTGGAACTAAATCCCATGTGTGGTTCCTCATCAAAGAACTATACTCTTCCTCCATTGCTAAATCCCATTCAGGAATTCCTAAAGCCTCCTTAAAGGATTCTAGATCTGAAGCACTAGCAATATAAGCATGTGAAAACCCTGATGTTGTGACTGAGTCCTTCGAATATTTGAAGGATCCCGAATAAGAGAACCTGCTAACTCAAGAGTTTATCAAACCCAAGGAGGCCTAGTAGGAGATGAAGGACAAGGCTCCTCAACTGCAAGTGGACCTTGTGATGGTATGACCCTACAAGTCAGAGTTGAGGGAGAATCACCATCTGAGTCACTATCATCACTTTCCACTATGGAGGAAGGAAGAGGATGATTAGAGGCCAAGCTAGGAGACCTTTCCTTAAAGTGAAAAATATTTTCAAGGAATAGCTCATGTGTCTCTAGATCCAAAATTCTATATGGCTTAACACCTTCAGGATATCCAAAAAAGATGCAAGTCCTACTTTGAGGTTCCAATGCCTTGCACTTCTCTGGAGGTATGTGTGTCCAAGCTAGACAACCAAAAACTTTGAAGTGTCTCACAACTTGTTTTCTATCACACCATGCCTCAAAAGGAGTCATACCCTTCAAAGCCTTATGGGGAACCCAATTTTGGATGTGTGTGGTAGAACTAATAACTTCTGCCCAAAATTCTGGACAAGGAGAACAAGCATGAATCATGCAGCTAGCCATCTCCTCAAGGGTCCTATTCTTCCTTTCAACAACACCATTATGTTGTGGAGTGTATGCAACTAAATGTGAAGATCAATCCCCTCAAGAGTACAAAATTCCTCAAGTCTATTGTTCACATATTCCCTTCCATTTTTTGTGCCAAGAATCTTGACTTGATTCCTTGATTTCTTCTCAATATGAGCCTTGAATGCTATAAATTTGTCAAACACTACACTCTTGTGAACAAGAAAATAGATGCTTGTGAAGTAGGAGTAGTCATCAATGAAGGTGAGGACATAGCAAGCCTTTCTAAATGATGGAATTGGAAATGGACCTACTACATCGGTGTGAACCAATTGAAAATGGACGTTTACGCTAGGGATGGTCCTCTTTTGCACCCAAATACACTGAATCAATCCAAGCTACATTGGATCGACGATTTCCCTTAAGATTCCAAAGTGCTAAAAGGAAGCAATCTTTGAAGGGTATTTCTTAAAAAATGTGATGCTTATAGACTCTCTATCTAAGGCTATGGGATCGTGTTTAGACTATCTACAAAAACATCTCTCAGTTTTTTCTATCGCAGAGGCGTATTCCTATGGTGATGACTTTTCAGCGGAGGGAAAAGTTGCTAGATGCAAGCAATGTAAAGTTGCAAAGTGGTGCAACTTTCATTCTGCAACTCATACGACCAAACGGACTGTTCCAACACATCCGAATAGGTATGTTTACACGAGGGAGGCTACGAGATTGTGTTGGGACCATCTACAAAAACCTCTTAGTTTTCGCTATCTCAGAGGCATTTTCCTATGGTGATGACTTTTTAGTGGAGGGAAAAGTTGCCAGATGCAAGCAGTGTAAAGTTGCAAAGTGGAGCAACTTTCATTCCACAACTCATACAACCAAATAGACTATTCCAACATGTCCAGATGGGTACGTTTACACTAGGGATGGTTCTCTTTTGCACCCAACTATGTCTGTAGTTGAGTTGGTGAGTTACAACATGGTAACATCAATGAAATGTGGGGCCAATAAGATTTAAGGTTGGATCAAGCTTGTGCAGGTTCTAACAACACCATCTTTAATTGTAATTGTGTTTTTTAAAGCCACCTAGCTCTTGCATCAAAAAACTCTTACACAATCAACTTGAACATTATGCACACCCAAATACATTGTTTCCATTTTGCTAGATCAAAGACTTAATTACATTGGAAATGACCTTCACATGAAATTTTTACATTTTTTATGGCATAAGTGGTAAGCCACTTTAATTTATTATATATAAATAGGAGATATTACAAAACCTGGTTCAAACGAGAATATCGGTAGGAAAGAACCAAGAAGAAAACCTCTAGTTATAGCTTGATTAATTACAATAAGTTATTACAAAAAAATCCAATAACAGTAACAAAGCATACACCTAGATATAAATGATGCCTATAAACAGTTATGACCTTTTTACATTGTTTCACATTTTAAAAATTTCCTATTAGAGGCATTCAGGGCATATTCTTCCACAAGAGTAGTATGTTCACATTCTGGTTTGACAAGCACCTGTACAAACCATCAAGGTAGCAGTTAAACTACATACAATAGAAAATATGCTTAGAATAAAAGATGCTTAAAATAACAAATCTATAATATTGTAATATGTCGCATACCTCTTCATTTGGATCATAGCTGGCTATTGTTGCAGTAGGTCCATGATAAATCATTCCAAAAATATCACAAAAGTTGTCAAATGAGAAATCTATATTATCACAACAGAAAAGATGCTTAGACTAATAAATCTATATTAATCTAAACAACTTGAATGATGATGAATTGGTAATGCGCACTATAAAAAATTCTTAGAATAACCAATCTATATTATTCTAAATGACCTAATTGATGATGAGATGTTAATGCAAACTATAAAAGACACTTAGAATAACCAATCTATATTATTTTAATCTATCTCACACCTCTCTGAAAGGATCAAAGATGGCTATTGTTGTAGCAGGTCCATGATCAATCATGCCAAAAATATCACAAAAGTTGTCAAATGAAAAACCTATATTGTCACAATAGAATAGATGCTTAGACTCAAAAATCTATATTAATCTAAACAACTTGAATGCTGATGAATTGGTAATCCAAACTATAAAAAATGCTTAGAATAACATATATATATTATTCTAAATGACCTAATTGATGATGAGATGGTAATGTAAACTATAAAAGATGCTTTGAATAACCAATCTATATTATTGTAATCTATCGCATACCTCCTCGAAAGGATCAAAGCTAGCTATTGTTGCAGTAGGTCCATGATCAATCGTGCCAAAAATATTGTAAAAGTTGTCAAATGAGAAATCTATATTGTCACAACAGAAAAGATGCTTAGACTAAAAAATCTATAAATTAATCTAAACAACCTGAATGATGATGAATTGGTAATGCAAACTATAAAAAATGCTTAGAATAACCAATCTATATTATTCTAAATGACCTAATTGATGATGAGATGGTAATGTAAACTATAAAAGATACTTAGAATAACCAATCTATATTATTGTAATCTATTGTATACCTCTCCGAAAGGATCAAAGGTGGCTATTCTTGCAGTAGGTCCATGATCAATCATGCCAAAAATATCACAAAATTTGTTAAATGAGAAATCTATATTGTCACAATATAAGAGATTCTTAAAAATAACCAATCTATATTAAATTATAAATGACCTAATTGATGATCCATAATGAACTTAAGCATAATGAACCTAAGCATTCTACCTTCCATTTGTGAAAATGTTATTCAAGTGTGCCTGAAGGGTCATCTCTTTGCTTAAGAGTATCCAATATTGCTTCATGATCAACATTACTAAGTGTCCATAGTTATTTTTCCTTTGGTCTGGCATGATGCTTCAACAACTTAACATTTTTTTCTATAACAAGGTGCAAATACATGAGAATGATTTTGTGTTTCTCATAGTCTTCAAATGTAGGTATGCCAATCTTTCTAACCATATATGTTTGCAACCAAGTTCTTGCAACCATAACTGAACCTATAGGATACATGAACGCATCATCATCTTCCATAGGTTGTGTTAGCTTATGCTTTACCTGCACACATCAAGCCAACCAATATTCTAATCTCTCTTCAATCCCTTGCAATGCAACAACTGCAAAAACATGTCCTGGATGTAGTAGATCTGAAAGGCGGTTGTAATCTGCTAAACTTTACATTGTTTCATTTGTCATGGATATTGTTTGAGATAATGGAGTTAGATACTATGCAACCCATGTATCCACCCACTCACTTGACTCACATCGAATAAAACTATGAAAAAAACAAGCCAACTCTCGTGTCCAAATGGTCCATGTGCTTGCATCTGAACTTCAAAATGAATGCATCTTTGAAGAGACTTTGATTGTATGAAAATCCAATCTGCCTCCCACTGTACTCTCCTCAACCAACCAAAAGAATCTGCACACTATTGAATCAAGTGTCCCTCCCTATGACAATGTTGAACTACACTAATCAACAATAAAACATGCATACAACCACCACTCTTCATTCTCATCTTTGTTGATGAATTCATCAATATCATATGCTAGTAGTTGATTCTGATCTGAATAATTGGAATCACTCTCATGAACATGATCTATAGTCAGCCAAATAGTATCACCTAGTCTTTGGGCACTCTACACTGATCATCTAATAAAGGGGTATTCCCTCGATGGTGTCTACACCTATCCAAATTGTCACATGACTCGCCCATAGTAGAAAGGTCATACAACATAGTCATGCCTCGTAGCTAGATACCTATCCATTTGCATCCTCCATAATTGTCCTGTGGGATCTAGACACTATAGAGTGAGTAGATGAGGTTTCCAAAGGATCTCATCCTCCTCCAGCCTATCAAATCTCACCCTCCAAAATTGTAAATCCCCATACTACCACAAGCATCACAAAGGATAGTCGAATGCTCGTGGATATCCTGCAGCTATAACACACAAGAATTTGATAGGCCTAGTACATGTAATATGCTCAATGTACCACACTTGCAAAAGTGTACAATGGACCCTACTGTCAATCTCTCAAAACAAGAACTGTCCAAGATCATAACACAAGTGTGCTAAAATGCAACGACCCTAGGCATAGACCATCCTCTATTCCTACATCCCTCATACCAAATTTACCAGTTCTTCATTCAAGTGTGTTGCTCGTCCATCTAGATTGAGAACCAAAGCCATTGTGTGCATCATAATCCATAACAATTGGGGCTCATGAATATAGCAGCATGGGAAGCTTGATCCTTCCTCTAAGCCCCCATCATGTATAGATCCACATAGACAATACTACATATCTCTCTTCTTCTCCTAGAATGAATAATCCCACTAGAAGTATACTCACTCTCCTTGGATGGGAACTCAAATAATGCAATGTACATCCTCGAGTGTGATGGTCATCTCCCCGGTAGGTAGATGAAATGTACACGTATCAACATGACAATGCTGGCACAAATTCATAAGCATGGTGTCATGGTATCTCATAGGTGGCATAAGCTATGCCCAATAGATAACCACTAACTGTAAATTCTTTGTCTCTGATGCCAATAGTGTTGGTGCATGATCTCTCAAAAATGTGAGTTGTCTTCCCCCTAGCGAGTATCATGACTGGGCAGGGACCTATCAAAATCATGAAAAAATGCTCTAAAATCCATCTAATTTATTCAATTTTCACAAATTTCATCTTGTAGGTGTGCTTAAAGTAAATCTAGTTGTCTTTTCTAATGGCCCTAGACACTTTAGAATCCCTTTTAGGGAATTTTTCAAATATGAAATTTGTAGATTGGAATTACAAGTTCAAGTTTGAACACCTGCAACAAAATGACAAAAAATAATTAAATTTCCATTTTCTATGCTTTTGTATAAGATTAGATCAACTAGAAAACAACTTTGCAAGTCTGAGAAAAAAAATATAAACAAACAAATAACTTCATGCATATTCCTACCATGCCAGCGATTTGGCACATTTGAGCCAGATCATGTCAAAACCCATGGGCAATGCTCTCTTGAACACTTCGTGAAAAGTTGATGCAAGCCCAGTGGTTAACTATTCCTCCATTCACCATTTTCTATTTTATTAAGTAGTAGGAAAATATTAATTAGCAAAAGTTGCACATCTCCTTATAATACATTAAGCTACTATCTATTTTATCTAATACAATCTATTCTCCCTGTTGTTGATCAATCAAGCTAGAAACTATAAATACAACCTAATCATTTGAGAAAGAAATGTTATTTGCCTTATTCATCATGTTCCACTGACCAAATTGAGGTAGGAAAATTATTTCCTTACCAATATCATGATATTTCAACTACACATAGAAATTAATTCATTACATAGAATCCAAAGTATTATAAAATGTGACTATTTTACACAATCAAAAATATATACTCATTGTGCAAGTTTCATCTATACAAAGAACAAGGCCTTTACCCATGGAGTAGGGAGGATTCAAGCATCTACAGAGAAAAGCTTGTCACTAATTTTTATGTCAAATTCCTTTGAATAAGGATCTTGATCATAATCAATATGGTAAAAAGTCTGCACAAAAGCACTTTACACGTTAGGTACCAAAGACTTTGTGTTGGCCACATTAATAAGATCTCAGGGTCTATGCCTTACTTAAGAATCAAAATTAATAGGACAACCTACACCTTATCATGAGTATACTTTTAGAGGATGAGTGTGTATGAATAGAAAAATACATAGACACTCCTCCCACAACTGAGATCCACCCCACCCCATCCCCACAACACACTTTGTAATACACATTACATCAATAAAAAAAAGAAAATAAAATTAACAGACAAGCAAGACATCTGCAAAAATTAAGCAAAGACTATCTTCTTGTTTGATTCTTAAGAGATAGAAACCTGTAGGATATCCATTTACCTTTCCTGGGGCCGTTGACATGTAACTTTCAATAGATTAGTAATTTGTTTCTCATTCAACCGCTTTGAATATCTCTACCCTTCCACAATCTTACAAGCCTGTGTATTTCCATAGAAGTTGAAGTTAATACTTAAATCATGCACAAAAAGATATTGATCACATATATTTTTTGAAAGAGAACTAGGTTAGTTTGAATGTAATGTATAGCTCTACCTCCATTGGTAGATAGTTTTCCTTTTTTGTATTTCCAAATTGAAGACATGAAAGATGGGTATGCTAAATTTTACAGCTATACATTTCTTGGAAATATTCAACTGTTGATTTCATTGTTGATTTCTCATCCACTGGAAACCTTTTCAAACCAAAATAATTTGGATTTCAATCAAATTTGGTTTGGAAAACATATCATTTCAAAGAAAGTAACAAACATTCTTATTTTGATGCAAATTGCAAGCATAAACAAGTAAGTTCTGAATCACTCTATAGACTAAAACAAAGATCTTAAACAATGGGTATAAACATCAAATAGCTAAGATAAATAATAATAGAGCCATTAACACATGCATCTAAAGAAAATATTTTAAGTGCAATAAAATGTTCAAGTTTAGAAGATTATAAAAACGCTACATTAGCTCTCGGGTGGGTTGTGATGTCAATGCATATATGTGGTACTTTCGACGCACATTTACCCTATGTGTCACTTCTACTTTTACACCTCGCAATTCCTTTTTAATCTTATTAACACAAATTCCACACAATTACCCAAAAGATAAAAACCATAAGTAGGTTGGTTGGTTGAATAAAAAATATTTAAAGCACAAAATTGAAAAGCTTCAAATTTAAAACTTTATACACAATTTAACAAACCTTATTTAATTTGTCTGTCTTAAAATTTTAAATAGAAAATGAATTGTTTAATGGTGGAAACTAAATAAACACAAGGTAAAGCAAACATGAAAATTGGCTTTTGATGCTTCAAGATAGTTTGCAACTTCAACATTAATGGAGTTCATCTAAAAAGTAGTCCCAATAAGTTGCAGATGTAAGCACACTAAATCGAAGGCTGCATCGATATCCATATGGATAGATTTGATTTGTAGGGATATTTGGTAAACATATATGAATTAGGATATGTAGTGGGAGATAATATTTTTTATTGCATTATATTTTGTAAGATGCAATTAAGGATTATTGAATATAACCAAGAGAGCTGAACTTCTCATTGCACTGAGGGCACTGCTATAAAATTTAAATTTCAAATCAGGAAAATGATAAGTATATTTCAAGTATTTTGATACATTTTATTGTAATAATCTCTAAAACTGTAACATGTGTTTCTTGTGCTCGTAGAAGAGATAAAGCATTGAATAGAAATAAGTAAAGTCGAATAGAAATAAGTAAAGGTAGTAAATTTTTGGTTCAAAGGAGCCATGAAGCTTCGGCACTTGTGATAAGGTCTAGTGAAGCATTGGATTTTGCATCATCCATGCTTAATGCAAATTAAACTACATAAAAGGTTTATGTATCAAGCTTCAGAATATGCTGACGGTTCCCCAACAAGAATTGAACGTGGTGTGCTCTTTGAGAGGGCAGCTTGCTGACTTCCAACCATGTGAGCAAGCTCAATTATTTTGAAATAGAAACAATTATTAAATTTTTTACATGGCCTTCATTTGTGTTTATCTTTACTCCAAACATGGAATGTTTCTTTGGAGAAATGTATCCTTCTCCAATTCTGTAGATTATAAAATTTAACCTCTCCTAGAGAATTTTCTTATAATCATCTAGTGACTCTCCTCTTGGTATGTTTACTTGGGAAGCCAACTATATAATCATCTTTTTTTAAACTTCACATCCATCAATTATTTAATTAGTTCAACTATTCTTTGTTCCATTTGTCATATTCCATTTTTTTCATGAAACATAAATTCCCTTTATAATATTTAGTGAAATCCCATGTAATTGAACCCTTGTTAAGAAACATACAATTAATTCAAGGCTTGGAATCAAAGATGTAGGTAGCTTTCCATTGGCTAACATGTGAGAGTCCTACTAGACAATATTATAACAATTATGCAAAATAGCCAATGGAAGACAATGTATATACGGTCAGGCATTGAAGGATCATTGAATCAACTTCATAAGATAATGTTTGGGCCCAATTGGTTTTAAATGGAAAAATGATTGCATTGAATAGTGACCTTTTTTAAACTAAAACCAAGGTGATCATATGTTCTGAATTGGTAAGATGATCTTTATGTAACATTAGAATCAATGAACTCATTTAAATTGAGCTCCATCATTAAGGTTTAATTATATTGGAAAGTCATGAAAGAATATTCTGGGAAAAAGGTGAAGTTTTCAATAAGCCCTTCCAAACCACATGAAGAAAGCTCTAAACAGTGATTAATGTCACTATTATTATAGTTTGATATTTATAGGTTATTGCATCCAACATATGAACCCTAGAAAATATGAATACTCCATTATGCATAAACAAAAAAAAATCATTAGACCTAATGAATGAACAGGTTCAAGGATAGGATCAGCATTAGACAATGGCATTGTTACCACGTTTTTATTTAAAATTTTTGCAACAAAATCAATCATAGGGAGTGGCTCAATAAAAGTGGTTGAAGACATGTATGCAAAATGGTAGAAAATGCATATGAAGATTAAATTGGCATCCAAAAGCATTAAAAAATATTCCAAGACAGGTACAGGTGTAATACAACAACTTAAATGTAATTGAAAAATAAAGCTATGGTAAATACATGTTAATTGTATGTAGCTTTAAATTCGATGTGGAAAAGTAGTACTTATATTAAGGGACATCCCCATCTGAGTTGGCCTGATACTTCGATAAAACCCACACTGAGTTTTAAAATCCACCCTTAGGTGATGATTTCCTTCAAAATTCTTAAGTAGAAGGATGTAGGTATATAATTTGTAAGGCATTGATGATCCTATAGAAAAATTTCAACGAGATTCTAGAGGAAATTTTGAATATCATCTAATAGTTTGGCATCGTAAAAATGTGACATTTCATGACAAGGACATGGATTAACAGGAGAAATAGAATTATTATCCTCATCTCTGTGATATGGATACCAACATACATGGGATGAAAAGAATTTTATCCTTATCCCTATGTCCTACTCTTAACAAATTTGACAAACAGGCTCCATAGCTGCATGTTCTCAAATCAGATTTGTTTTCATGAACAAAAATTTATAAGATAAAATTTGAATTAATAAATAACTCAAACACCATAACCAACATTAACTAGATATGGAGTTTTAAAAATACGAACTAGATTGCAACCTATCCTCTTGAAGAATCTTTGATTATATGACAATCCAATCTGCCTCCCACTATACTCTCCTCAACCAACCAAAAGAATTTGCACACTATTGAATCAAGTGTCCCTCCCTGTGACAATGTTGAACTACACCAATCAACAATAGAACATGCATATGACCACCACTCCTTGTTCTCATCTTTCTTGCTGAATTCATCAACATCATATGCTGGTAGCTGATTGTGATCTGAATAATTGGAATCACTCTCATGAACATGAGATATAGTCAACCAAATATTATCACCTAGTCTTTGGGAACTCTGCACTGATCATCTAATGAAGGGGTATTCCCTTGATGGTGTCTGCACCTATCCAAATTGACACATGACTCACCCATAGTAGAAAGGTCATATAGCATAGTCATGCCTCCCAACTAGATACCTATCCATCTGCATCCTCCATAATTGTCTTGTGGGATCTAAACACTATAGAGTGAGTAGCTGAGGTCTCCAAAGGATCTCATCCTCCTCCAGCCTATCAAATCTCACTCTCCAAAACTGTAAATCCCCATACTACCACAAGCATCGTAAAGGATAGTCTAATGCTCGTGGATATCCTACAGCTATAACACACAAGAATCTGATAGGCCTGACACATGTAATATGCTCAACATACCACACTTGCAGAAGTGTACAATGGACCATACTGTCAATCTCTCAAAACAAGAACTGTCCAAGATCATAACACAAGTGTGCTAAAATGCAATGACCCTAGGCATCGACCATCCTCTACTCCTACATCCCTCGTACCAAATTTACTAGTTCTCCATCCAAGTATGTTGCTCGTCCATCTAGATTGAGAACCAAAGCCATTGTGTGCATCATAATCCATAAAAATTGGGGCTCATGAATATAGCAGCATGGGAAGCTTGATCCTTCCTCTAAGCCCCCATCATGTACAGATCCACATAGACAATTCTACATATCTCTCTTCTTCTCCTGGAATGAATAATCCCGCTAGAAGTATACTCACTCTCCTTGGATGGGAATTCAAAGAATGCAATGTACATCCTTGAGTGTGATGGTCATCTCCCCGGTAGGTAGATGAAATGTACATGTATCAACATCCCAATGCTAGAACAAAGTCATAAGCATGGTGTCATGGTATCTCATAGGTGGCATAAGCTATGCCCAATAGATAATCACTAACTATAAATTCTTTGTCTCTGATGCCAATGCAGGGACTAGGCAGGGACCCATCAAAATCATGAAAAAATGCTCTAAAATCCATCTAATTTCTTCAATTTTCACAAATTTCATCTTGTAGGTGTGCTTAAAGTAAATCTAGTCTGCTTTTCTAATAGCCCTAGACACTTTAGAATCCCTTTTAGGGCATTTTTCAAAGAAATGAGAAACTTCGCAAAGAAATGGGACATTTCGTGAAGAAACGAGAGACTTTGCAAACAAAAGGGACACTTTGCGAACAAATGGCGTGCTTTGTGAAAAAAGGGGAAACTTTGCGTACTTTTTTTCTAGAACCCTAAATCAACCTAACCATGGGGCAGGTGCACGAAGTTGGTCGCACTTTTGTGGGAAAATGGGAAAAAAAAGGGGAAACAGATAACGCGAGTGCATTATGTGCTTTTAAAAAAAAAAAATTGAAATGTGTATCATTTGCTTTTCACTATTTCTCAACTCTGCATGCGGCCAAAAACCCTCAATTTCGTTCTCACATTCTAGGAGGAAGGACTTCTACAAATTTCATCAAGAAAAGTTGGATTTTGTCTTCAAATATGGTGCCACGACAATGAAGAGATGCAAGAAGTAAGTATTGTTTACTATTTGTTTTGAATTTGTTAGTTTGAAATTGAGTTTGTTTGTTTTAGATTAGATTTGATTTTTTTTTTTAAATCTATAGGAAATTCCTCAAATCCTCAACAAGAAGAGGAGGTAAATCCTCAACAGCAAAATCCTCAACAAAATCAACCTCCCCCACCATTCTATCAATTCCCTCCTGGCACTCAAGAAAATTTGAGGAGTGAAATTGAGAGCAATAGAGAACAACTTGAGGATCTTATCAGTAGGTTGAGTGATCCAAATGGTTCAACCACAAAAAGAATGCTTCTAGCAAATTCATTGAAAGACATGTTAAAAAATGTAGATGCAATCACCCAACAAATATCTGGATGGTAAGATAGGAGGCAGACAACTAGGGCATATTATGTAGACAAATTATCATATAAACAAGTAAAAGATTTAAAAATTACTAAAGGTGATTTGTGCTCTCTATTCACTAACCCTAAAACAAATAAAAATCTTACCCTCAATGCAAAGAGGTTTCCTATTCATTGGTTCCACCACCAAGAGATTAAGAATCGTTTTTATGAAAGATGGTATATGGTCTTTGATTACCCACCATGCAATAATTGTGAAGTCCCCCAATATTTTCTTAGGAAACTATACAGTGAGTTTGTATTGAACCAAATCCCAAATTATTTTGATATGAGGGAGTTTCAGGGGAGAGGTGGGGGTTCAGCTTAGGATAGGCCCAGTGCACAGTCAGATCCTATGCGACAAGGGAGACGACCTCTCGCTAGGCCGCCTCATGAGCAGATTATGATGCCTGTCGTTGCGAAGGAGAGTGCCGACATAGAGACATTGTAGGCAATCACAACTTTGACCCAAAGTGTCATCCATCACACTAGCCCTATTGTATAGCACCATCTAGGGGAGTCTTTAGGTGGTGGCCTTCAAACCCATGTGTGTCAATCTTGTAGGGTAACTTTTTTGTATGACCCTACCGACACTCAAGAGGGTGCTATGCAGGATTCATATGCTACTACGTAGCCTGATCCGTATGCATCTACAGGGATGGAGAGGATGACTGACATTTTGCATGATGCATATGGCATTAACAGTCAGGTAAAATTCAACATGTTCATTGAATTTAATTTATTAAATTTCAATTGTGAAATGCAAGATTAACTAATTTAGTTTTATTATTTAAATAAAATTGCAGGGTCATAGTGTAGAGACTGGATACACCAGTCATCCACCTACTTATTTTTGTAGTACACCTATCGGTGGGGTATGTAAAGTTAGTAAACAATTATAAATTTATTACATGTGTTAATCACATTGTTTTATGAATGGTATTTTAATATGTGATTTTGGATGTTGAACAGGGTACTATTGGAGGTTTTAAGGAAACACCTCCGAGTGTCAGTAGATTTGATCAAACGTTCACGAAGGTAATATAGAATTTAAAGAGAACTTAAATAATGAATTCATTTTTATTTTTTTTATTCGAGGGGTAAATGCTTTTGACTGGAGCTATGAACTAGATACAACCATTCAACAATACCACCTCAATGGGGTTTGAACCTTGGTGGCAAGAACAACAATGCCACCTATAAACCATCACACCATGCCAATACTGGCTTAAATAATGAATTCTAAGTTTAATAGATTTGTGTAGTTTATATTCATATTGTTGACCTTACATTGCATTACACAGATCATTCAAAATCAAAGCATTACTTGAAATTCAATAACTAATAATCAGAAATATATATGTTTAATATTTATACTCAAAATTTTGTTCATTAGATCTCATACATTATAAGTCATCACATGGATCGCTATTGTAACTTTTTTGTGATTGAATAATTTGTTGTTTTATTTTCAGATGTTGGTGACAGAAACACCGCCAAACATTATGAGGGCAATGGATATTGGTGTTTCCTCCGCTATACAATCCTCGATGGCTCTGATAGGGGAGGTATGAGGCAAATTACTAAATTTCAATTTACATTCATTGTTATAGATGAACTAGTTCTAGTGAAAAATCAAACCATTATTGATTCATAGTTTAATTCCTATTTGGATGGTTTATACAGGGCTTGAGCACACTTGAACATTGGTGTGCAAATATTTCCATCAAGGAGAGTGATCGTGAGATGGCCGTAAGAGATTATTTTGTTAAATATATTAATTTTTATAATGTAATTTATATATATTAATGTCTTTACTTCTTATTGTACAGTTGAAATTTCACCAAAAGCTAAACACTAGGAGGAGTAGGAGGAGCACTCCTCGAGCATAGCAGAAATGGGTGACATACTTATCGCCATTAGATCTCCTAGCAAAGGGAACAAAATTTTTATTTGAACCAGAGCATGGAGAGAAATGAATTTTGAATGCACAGAGCCCTTTGTTGTATGCCTACATGGCAAATTTGTACATATTTTGTATTGGATATATTTGACATTGAATGACTATATGGCATTCTCGTAAGCCTATATGGCTATTTTTTAACTATATTTTATACTTATATATGACATGTATTGATGTATGCGTACATGGCTATTTGCTTAATATAAATATTTTTATCGATGGTGTCCATATTTGCAAATTATAAATTCATGGTTCAATAGATATGAGTTACGTGTATTCAAGTGTATACTTTACAACTTACGCACATATTTTTTTGACTTACGTGTGAACATTGAAAAGTGTGAAATTTTTTGTGTTTGGAAGTTAAATGTAAGCCAATTTTTCAATTCTCATTCCTTGCATACTCGATCTTATGGACTTATTCCTTCCTAGCACATATTGTGAATATTTATCATTTGGTGTAGAAGACAGATTCCTCATTTTTGAACCACTCATAGCAAAGAGATTCACAATATAAGACTTTAGGATTGGAACACTACTCCATACTTCTCTTGTCTATACCATAAAGGATTGAAAATTCGTAATTTAATGCAATGATAGTCGTGAGAATCATGAGAATTTATATAACCATGCCTATTTTAAAACTTTACATCTAATATTGCATCAACAAGAACTTAAGAAGTGTTGAATAAGAGTGTTAGGTTTGATAGGCCTTCTCTTCCCTAAGGGAGGAGAGCCTACATCTTGAATTTTGAACAAAATTTTAAGAAGAAAACATTTTACCTAAAAGCTTCAAACCTAGATGACATATTTGGCTAAGTCTATCTTGAAAATTATCAATGTGTTCAAACTCTAAAGGAAATTCTCCTTGAAAAGCAAACTTTACCCTTTTCCCAAGGAAAGAAATTGCAACAAGTTGCATGTGATTTATCTTATTTCTTTTTCAGCTCTCGGTCAATCATTCATGGCTCGTGATAGTTCCATTCCAAGGCAAGGACACCCAAAACCACTGAGATTCTTCTACGACCGCAAGAAAAAGGTTTTGGCTCTTTCACAATGTAAATAATTATGTAACACTATTTTCTTGTTTTCCTTCCACACAGAAAATGTTCACACTTTTCAAGATTGATCAATGATCAATAATGGCTGATTGTAAACACTTGACATTTTTATGTTTGAACTTTAATTTATAATTTTGTATCATGACATTTGAGTAGATCACTAATATTTTAATATTTCACTATGAAAGTGGTGGTGTATTTTTGCTATGTTATTTGACTATTAATATGGTGGTGTATTTTGAACTTGATTACTGCTGCAAATATGTATATATTTCTATTTTTATATGTTTTTGTATTTGAACCCAAAATGAACCCAACCCCCAAAAGTTTTTTTCCCGAACTAGTGAACCGGGTTCTCAAACCCGATCCGAACCCAAAACCGAACCGGTAACTTAGTAAAAAATAGATTTTTGTAGTTTATATTCATAACGTTGATTACATTGCATTGCACATCTTTCAAACTGAAAGCATTGCTTCATATTTCATAACTAATAACTAGATGCTGATAGATGACAAAATTTTAATTACAATATAGTTTTACAAAGTCAACTCTAAGCAGCTATGCAATTACTTCACATTGCATAAAAAATAGGTAGGAGCAGCTGCCAATTGCATTTGGTTGTCATGGCATTCTATGAGACCACTTTTCTTTGAGGCATTTTTCAAAAGTTGATCACTTTGTCTATACTACCACATTTTTTCATACATGTCTACTCAAAGCATTTTGTCAAATAGTTCAAGTGTTGCCTTTATTATATGGTTGAAAGCCTAAAACAAGTGCTTTCAAACAAGCTATGGATGCTTGGAAAAAATCTATCAAAGCATAATAATAAGCAATAGCATAGACAAGGCAGTGAACTCTTTGAAAAAATTCCTCAAAGAAACAAGGTCTCATGACCTAATGGAATTCCATGACAATCAAATGCTTTTGATTGTCATGACATTCCTTCACCATGAGACCTCATTTCTTTGAGGAATTTTTTCAAAGAGTTCACTGCCTTGCCTATGCTAACACATTTTTCATACATGTCTATCAAATCATTTAGCCAAACACTTCATTTCCTTACTGCTATGGGTAAAAACCTAAAACAAGTGCCTTTGAACAAGCTATGGATGCTTAGAAAATATCCATCATAGCATAATAGTAAGCAATAGCATAGACAAGGGAATGAACAGTTTGAAAAAAATGCCTCAAATAAATGTGGTCTCATGGTGGTGGAATGCCATGACAAGAAAATTATTGTGGATTGTCATGGCATTCCATCACCATGAGACCACATTTCTTTGAGGCATTTTTTCAAACAGTTCATTGCCTTGTCTATGCTACTACATTTATCATACATATTTACCAAAGCATTTTATCAAATAGTTCACTTCCTTGTTGCTATGGCTAAAAACCTAAAATAGGTGCTTCCAAAAAAGCTATGGATGCTTGTGAAAAAAATCTATCAAAGCATACTAATAAGCATTAGCATAGAAAAGGCAGCAAACAGTTTGAAAAAAAGCCTCAAAGAAATGTGGTCTCAATGGTGATGGAATGCCACAATAATCCATAGCAATTTTCTTGTCATGGCATTCATCATGCCATTCCATCACCACGAGACCTCATTTCTTTGAGGCATTTTTTCAAGAGACCCTTAATGTCTATCAAAGCATTTAGCCAAAGCAGTTCATTGCTTGCCTGCTATGGCTAAAAGCCTAAAATAGGTGCTTTCAAACAACCTATGGATGCTTAGAAAAAATATATCATAGCATAATAGTAAGAAATAGCATAGACAAGGGAATGAACTGTTTGAAAAAAATGCCTCAAAGAAATGTGGTCTCATGGTGGTGGAATGCCATGATGGTGCAGGAGCACCCAAGCTCCTTGAGGATCATTTGGAGAGTCAGGAGATGGCAGGGGTCTTGAAGGCCTATAAACCTTTCCAAAGCATCAATTATAGCATTTTGAAGCCTATAATGGCATTTGGCATGGATGAGTGTAATAGGAAGATCAAAAGTCCTAAGGGTCCTGATAAGGACCATAGGACCAAATTGACTTGTAAATGGAACAATGATGTTCTAGGAGTTTAAATAGGTATATGATGTTTTAATTAGGTTAAATAAGGTTAAAAGATGATATTTAATATTTTTGGAAGCTTTATAGTTAATAGGAGTTAATAAATTGCAATGTTGGAAATTCAAATTTTTGAAATCCAACTTTGGGTGGAAAAGTGAGTTTTAGGAGTTTTAATCACAATAATGTAATAAAATCAATTCTAATCAGTTGGGATAGTTGTAGGATGAGTCTATAAGCCTGGAGAAAGCATTTGTATGGAGGTTTGGCTAATATTGCAAGTGTTGTACGAACTGCTACAGAAAATTAATAAAAACTTCAATCTTTTTGCATTTTCTTGATTTTTTTTATGAATCTTTGATTCCTTTTGGTGTCATGCTCATTTGGATGGTTTAAGAACTTGTATTTACATGCATTTAAACTTTTGAATGACCTGAATAATGTTGGGAATTAGTTTCTTGTGTTATATTGCTGTCTATCCTCAAAAAGTACAGATTTTTCACTAGTTTTGAGAGTCTTCATGAATAAATGATCCATTTCATGGGAGAGTGTGACTGAAAACTTGTGAAATGGATCATATCTAACTTTAATTATATAGATCTAACAAGTTATTGTGCAGGAAAGAGTGATTATTGGGTGTACATCGAGTTTTAGCAAGGAAACGGGCATGAAAATGGTGCCTAAAGTGTAGCAGCAAGAGATCTACCTTAATAAGGGGTATATTTCTAAGTTGAAGTTCTTTAGATATGTTTATTTATTGGTGAAAAGTCCAAGAGAAGGTTCTGGAAGTGTTGGGAAAGCTAATTTTCAAGAGGCACTAGTTTTGGAGCAATTTATTGAGGGTTTTGTGATTTAGGGTGTTGAGGGTGTCAAAGAAGACTAATACCTTGAAAATATTTGGTTTGGGAACATTTTAAAACATTGTTGAAATTTTCATAGTCATGGGATAAGTTTAGAGAGGGGTTGCTTTGAAAAAGTGGGCTAATTAGGCCTTAAATTTGAGGAAACAATGGATTTTGGTAGGTTTGATCCAGAACAAGTGCCATAAATTATTTGATATGTTGTGTATCATCATGAATAACATCTGAATCAGTCATTATATTGAGGAGTCCTTTGGGGAAGTTGAGTGAAAAGTCAAAAAACCATCGCTAGAAGCCTAGTTGGGCTAGAAGCCTAGTCAAGGTGCAAAAAGTGAGTTTTGTCTAAGATAGAGGTTTGGGGCTTTGAAACCATTCAAGACAAGTTTTTTTGAGTTCCTTGAGATCACTCCAAGGGTTTGGGTCCATTAGGAAAACATCTAAGTTATAAGTGTACTATTGAGGCTTGTCTCCATTATGGTGCCTAGAAGAGTGTTTGAGATTGCATCATTGTAATCCTTGAAAATTTGAGTTTTGACTAAAGTCCCATCCCCTCTGCATCACATGACAAGAAAATTATTGTGGATTTTCATGGCAGTCCATCACCATGAGACCACATTTCTTTGAGGCATTTTTTCAAACAGTTTGCTGCTCTATGCTAGTACATTTATCATACGTGTTTACCAAAGCATTCTATCAAACAATTCACTTCCTTGTTGCTATGGCTAAAATCCTAAAATAGGTGCTTCCAAAAAAGCTATGGATGGGTGAACCCACAATAATGGGTTACAATTATTTAAGCAAAGAGAAATTAGAAATGCACACAAAAAATTCAATTAGGTGGTTCAAATGAAAGGGGGCCTTCTAATGAAGGGGGTTAATTAGAAGCCCCCCCTTCTAATGAATGGGGGATTCAAATGAACCCCCTGTCGCTTCATGAGAATTCTTTAAAATTTTAAAATCAAAAGAAAGAAAGGCTTCATTTGAACCACTCTGCTCGAAGACCTAATTTTCTCCTCCAATTTTAGAGAACGCCCTTATTTCTCCCTCTAAAAGTTTAGAGATAGGTTCATTTTGGTCTTTTTCGCGGGCAAGTCATTTTCACATGAATTCTTTTTGGTGGGCGAGGTTGCTTTCAGAAGATTTCCAACAAACAGTGCAAGTCATTTCTGGCACTTTCACTATATGGGCATTTACGCAATGGACATGCATGGAGGTAAGACTCGCTGTGAGATTGTGAAATAGAACAAAATTCTGGTGCTTTTACACAATATACATGTGGTGATTCATGTGTGTGATAGAAAATTTGTGGCGCTTTCATTTCTAGCTACAGTTTATCAATGAGTTTTCACATTTAGATTAATCTTTGTTGAAAGTTACTTGTATAGTTTGTATTTTATTTTTGTAGAGTTGTAGACCACTTAATCTGGGAAAAATAGAAAACCCTCCTTGGAGTAAGCTGTTCCTCAGTAGTTGATGCCTATTCCTCATTGTTGATGGCTATTCCTTAGGCGTTGTTGTAAATTGTTCCTTTATGTGCTTGTTACACATAATTTCTTGTTGATGATAGATTGGAGAAAACCCCACTTGCTAGTGTTTCTCTTACTAGGTCTCGTGATTACAACTATGTCTATCCATTCATGAGTTGAAATGTTTTTCTTTGATCTTAATTAATTGTCACTGTTCCAAGCTCTATTTCCCAATGACTCTCAATGTACATAGAACTCATTATAAGTAGCTCTAAGCTAAGTATTTGACTCAAATGTCTCCATGTGGTGTCTAGCAGTCTAATTTGGCCTATATGATGCTCACATTATACCCTCAAGATATAGGGATGAGACCATCTCTACTATGACTCAGCTAATAAGGTGAAGAAACTCTCACGTCCATGGTGTAAAACCAAGAAAAAAGAGAAATCAATATCACATAAAAAAAACAAATAAAAAATGAACTTTATCTATATCTATTATATTCCAAATAAATGATACAAAACATAAACATAAAATCACTTAGGTCTTTGGCCTACCAGTTTTTTCTCATAGTCCATTTGCAATGCTAGGACTAGTGTGTGCTATAAGTGTGGGTCCTATAGGAGTACATGTATTGCTAGACTCACCTCACTCCATCTATCTAGGAGGTACAACTATTGGATAGCATACTCTCTATTATACCCTTGGCTTGTCCTCCTCCATTTTATACTCCACATCCAAACCTTAAGCATGAAGATCCCCTTTAGGGGCATCCTTGAAAGGAATGATTGTTGGATAAAAACTTCACTAGTCGGTGTACCCGTATAAAACATTGACATCATCCACATCCAAAAATAGATGATCATTCTCTCCTTTACTACTTAAGTCACTCAAAATGACCTTAGTGATTGTTGGATGAGAGAGGTGTCTAGCTCTAATGTTAATGTGATGTGAATGCACATAAGTGGTATTATCGATGGCACTTTCCATACTAGTCCAAACTACCTCATCAATCACATGTACTTAAATTACATGATGATATAGTCATAGTGACCAATAAGTAGGTGATCTTGTTGGATACAAGCCATCTATCTACCAAAATCATCCCATGCTCTCATTCCTCTATATGGCTACTATATAATCTCTATGTTGTACAAGTGATCAAAAGATTATCTCCAAAATAGTAAATCTTAGAAACTCTAATATCAAATTAGTGGGTATTATTGTGGTCATGGTGCATCCGAATAAATTTTCCTTGGGTAATTGATATATCTTATACACATGATGTTCTTGAATTCTCATACCTAAAGTAATGTGGAGTTCATGAGTATTTTCCCCTCATGATGCGCAAATCTGCCAAGGTCTTAGTAAAGGTGAGCAAGCATACTCTGCTCCAATACAAAAATAGTATTTCACTCCTCCATGGCCTTGATTATGTGCATGAGGCCCACATGCAAATGCATGCCTTGACCATCAATAGTCATTATCATGGATACTATAGTGATCAATATCCTCCTAGTTAGGGGAATAGGTATTGACCCTTGCTCAAGTCACCACATAAGAAATGATCAATATTGTAACTCATGATGAATCATGCAAGTGTATATCACTATCCCTCCTATATAGTGACTAATTGTCTCTCATCCTCAATAGTAATGCAATAACCATGGACTAGGAATCTAAGAATGTGTTATACATCCACATGAATAATAGTCATCTCCCCTATTAGGAGATGAAAGGTGGCTGTATCCAAATTCCATTGATCCATCAATGCCAAGAGCATCATGTGGTGCAATCACATCTCTAAGAGTATGAATACCAAATAAAGGACTAATCATCTATAAAAAACCTACTCCTTCCTTGATAGAGTCTCCAATCAACTCATGAGTAGTGTAAAAATAAATCCTCTACCATTCTCTCGCATAGTTGGAAGTGGCTAAAAGTAATCAAAATAATTATATATCATTCTATTGCTAACACCCTAGCTTTATAAAATTTCCAAAAACTTAGAATTAAGTATGTTTTCCTAAAGGCTAGTATGCCCTTGAACACTAGCACCCTTTGTGGATGATCATGCATCCCTTAGAAGTTAGCAAACAAGGAGGATGTCTACATGAATATCAGACTCATGTTCAACATTTGAATGCTAGTGTGCTCATCAGATTCCAATATGCATCATAGGGTTTACAAGGGCCAAAATATTAAAAATTTCAAAAATCAATAGAAAATTTACCTACCTCTTATTTCACCATACTGTTCTCGGCTCCCTCTTGGAGCTCACCTAGTCTTGGTCATGAAAAATCTTGTTAGTGAGGAATTTTAACTACAAGATCACTCTAAAATCTATGAAAACATGAGACACATATTCACCTTCTCTCTTCTCAAAATTTATTTTAGATCTTATTTTTCATAACATTTTTCCTTGCATGATAGTTTCTTTTAATTTAAAAAATTAACGCATTTCAATTTTGAAAGATATTTTTGAATGCTAACAATAAACCTTGTAGTATTTAATATTGAATACTATGGAACTTCACTAAACTCAAATCTAGATGTTGAACATGGGTATGTGCAAGATCATCATGGAAAAAATAGGCCCTTAAGTGGCAAAAAATTTAGAAAAATCAGAGTTAGGCAACTTAACATAAAAATTTGAATAAGTTATCTATATTATTTCAAAAATATGTAGGAATAGAATCTATAGCAAATTGAATGTAGTTTCTAAACTACTAGGTTTGTTTTAAAAAAATAAAATCTATTTGGTGAAAATTTGAAATTTCAATGCAGTGGTACTTAAATTTTAGGAAAAAAAGAAAGAAAAAACCACCCTAACCACAATAAAATGATAATTATTTTTTATAAGATTTTAGATATAAGTATAGGAATCATGCCCGATGTGATGCATATTTTTTTTAATAATTTTTCCAAGTAAATAATTAATTATCAATTTTTTATTACAACTTTTTAAAAAATATAAAAACTCATATGTCTGACCACCTTAACTTGGTCAAAACTTCATGAAATCCATTTTTTTCTTTTTTTAATCCTATAGTATGTGAAGCTTAGAATGTAATGCATGTTTTGGATTCAAAAAATGTGATACCGTTTGAAAGTTATAAATGTTTTTCAATCAACCTATCAATCAGGACTTTAATCGTAATTTGAATAGAAGATGAATAATAATTACTTAATAAATTCAAAGTAAAACATAATTTATATCAATGGAAAGCTGAGAATCTCTTTTAAAAACCCTTTTCATTTCATCAATTTTGGGTAAAAAAATAGTCATCAACCACATACCCATCATATTGCCACTTTTTGGCCCATCATGATCCTGCACATACCCACATAGGTTTTCATTGATGTCAATGGTGTGATTTCTAAGGGGTAATGCTATATGAACAGTCAATTTTATAGTACTTGAATTATCATTATTGATTGGTGGAAAAATGGATACATTGAGATATCACTCTTTCTCCACTAATCATTCAAAGATGTCATATGAATCCCAATTGGATTGACTAACAACCTCATAATGTGAGTCAATTCACAATGAGGAGGACCTAGTAGGGGGTTCTTTCAACTCTTAGGGAGATTGTTGTATTCAATTGTAGTTACCATTTTGTGTATGGATTAGTCTCTTAAACTTGATAGTTAAGGAGAATGATAGGGTTAACAAGTCATATTTACCTTAGTTTTGTTTTATTGAATGAAGGATTCATTATCATTCTGGCAGAGTTATTTATTAGTATTGTTAAAGAGATATATATTCTAATTTTTTGGAATCAGTGATTTCAAAATGAGAAAAATCTATATTTCAAAATTCATGATGTACACTCTTGTTTACTTTCACAGTCTCACTCTCTATGCAATTAAATCTTAAGATGGTTTTAAATGTAAAAATCATCAGTTATTTGTCTTCCTTTTTTTGAATTTTACTGCATTTTTGGGTTCCTGATATTTTCTAGGTTTTTCTCTAATAATATCTCGGGAATTGAAAATATCCTTATCTTTTGGTATGCAGAGAAATTCTTGAGAAAGTTTGTATCTATGTGAGTCTAAACATCACAATTCTAAATTAGTAGTTTTTGCTAATTATTATTTATTGGTAATAATTGATAGTTGATTCAATTCCTTTTATGTTCTCTTTCCCTAGGTGACCCTTCTTTGGCATATTGGTTCTATTTGAAAATTTAATCATTTGCAATTTACATTTCATCATGTTGACGATGGATCAAGAGTGTGATTTAAAATTTTGATGCAAAATCACCTATACATTTTTTCCAAAAGATTTTTTTATATATTATTAGATTATGAAAATCTTATGTTTACAATCTCATTTTTTTAATATCAATGTTTGTACTTGTTGATGTTATTGAGCTTGTTAAATGGTCGAAAGGTGTATATTGTCCACCTTTGTTTCTACCAGATAATGTATGTGTTTAAGCTTTGCCAAATTAAGAAGAAAAACTTTCCAACTGTGAAAAAACATAGCTAGAAGGTTTGCATCATGATATTACAAGTATTTCTAGCAAACTCTATAGAAATAGAGCGTCCCCTATTTTCTATCATACTAAACATATTACTATCATTAGATGTTATCATGTTAAAACTGCCAATTGGTCTAGCATAATTGATATCATTATCAACATCATCCTACCACATTTCAAGCATAATGTAATTAGTAGAGATGAAACAATACAACTATAAAAATGCCATACATGGTGCTCACTTAAACCAACATATTCCCATGTGATTGTTTTGTGCAAGCTAAGACCAATGGGCCCTTACCCATAGACAACCTACAAATACTTGAATAAATCATTAAAGAATATAAACAAGATTCAACACCACTATGGTGATGTACTGAAACAAATCTAGAAAATACATCTTTACTAATTTATCAAAGATAAATCATTATATGATAAGAATGAGCACATCATATAGTACTCATATCTGATTTGTTCTATTTCCTTCTGAGATGAATCATAGTTTCTATATTAGAGAAGTGTTAGCATGGTAGATTCCTCCAACCCATCTCATACCATGTGCTCAGTTAACTAGAAATTAGTATGCATGTATGTAATACTCTAGCTACAGTTAATTGAGAGCGCAGTCTAGTGGTGTGAAAGTTATTGCAATTGAACATGTTAGAGTGGGAATTGCCTATAATCTTATTGCCATGAAGTTGCTTGTAGCCACATATGTGTGATACCAAGTTGGGTTTAACAAGGGAGTTTGGCTACCCAGGAATCTTGGTGAATGACATGATACTGAATGTGTTGGAGGCATGAGATAAGGGAACAAAGTTCTATTATGTTGTACTTCTAATTTTTCATATGCTGGAGTACTATGAGATTCCAATTAGTGAGCAATATGAATGTGGTAATACATGCAAACACATTATTTTCTTTGATTTCAACGTTGTACTCTACCTCTCCACTTGACATTGCCAACCATGGGAAGATGATGGAAAAATGGAAGAAGGCCCTTGTGTTGCAATGTGCTTGATATTACTATAGTTTACTAGAGCTTTTGATAGAGTTCCCTCATGTTACTTTTAAGTTTATTGGCAGCTCTGCTATGCCAACTACCTTGATGGAGGATGGAATTGCTAGCTCTCACAATTTCCTATTTTCCTAGATGAGTCGTATTGGGGTATAATGACTCTAAATGGATGGCACCCTAGTTGATGCAACTATATTGTTGATCTACCCTATGTCAACCAATGGCCATGCACATAAAAATTTGGAGACATTCTTATTGCATACACATGAAAATTGGAGTCATTTGCATTGGGGCAAAGCACCTATAAAACTCCACAAATGTATTTGACGAAGTAGAGAATGAATGAATGAAAATACAAAGGTTCTATCAAATTGTGATCTATACATGCCTTAGTTTAATTAATTTTTGTCATTATGTGTTAACCATAGTAACAAGACTTGGACTTGGCGCAAACTCAGCAAGGGTGACTTGACTTGGGACTTTTCTGCTGATTATTGTTGTACTTAGCTCTTGTAACACATTTTTAATCAATTTTAGTTGCCTTTAAGTCATCATTGAAGAATTTGAAGAATTTCTTAACTAGATTTCCAAGTTATGTGATCGGGTTTTTTATTTGTTCTATGCTTTTATTGTTTTTCCTTACTATTTGTTCTATTCTAGGGTTCAATCTTTCACTTTATAGAAGAGAAGTTCATTCATATTGATTGTACCTGATTGGTTATAGTGGAGTTTGGAGAGTATTTAATCATCCAAGTTTTCCCCCTTTTGGGTTTCTCTAGTCCAAATCTTGTGTTTTGTTTCTATTTATCTACTTACTTTTGCTTTGGTTTTGGTACTGTATTTTTCTTTTGCATTCAATTGAAAGATGTTTGGAGTAGCTGAATTAGAAATCCATAATTGGTGAGCTATTTAAGAATATCTAGAGCAGTTTATGGGTCAGATTTGCATCAAAGTAGATTTCTTACTATTAGGTTTACAATTTATCCCAACTAAGACAGGTTGGGGCTTGATGACTTTCTAATAGTGTTCATAATGTCTGTAACTTTATTTTTAGATTTCTTGTGGATAATCTAAATAATGCTAATTTAAGAAATTTATGACTTTTCCTTCTATTTAGAAAGTCAAATTTTCTTGAGGTTTGGGTATAAATAAGGAATTGCATGAAATTAGTTATAGAAAGAAGATCATTATAAAATGTACCTATTGGTCTTCACCTCCATTTGGTTGGACTAAAGTAAAATTTGATTGTGATTTGTTCACTTAAATTTAAACACTAGGATGTTTAAAGTAATGTATTTTTTTGGACAAATCAGGGACTAATATGGCAACTCAAGAACCACCACTTGTGGGTATATTTTCCTATACAGACGAGGAGATCCATAAATTGGATCGTATTCTAGCTGATCCCACCACCACAGGGGTTTACAAGGATACATGTGTGTCAATTCTAAATAGCTTAAAGAAGATTATACAGAAATTTCACACCACAAATGCTTATTCTGCTGACACTATAGCAGCTATTCTTGCCGAGATGCAGCACGAGATTAGTGGTGAGGTTTCTCTTGCAGTTGTTCAGCTGCAAGTCCCAAAAGATACCCTCAAAGAAAAATGTTTTCCATATTACGTTGGTAAATCTAAGGTTAAGGGATATCAGGTGACTCGATGTGTTGATCCTCAGATGGCCCCTTTGATATACCCACGCTTTCTTGCAGCATTTGGTCGTTATCCAAATAATGACCAAATTCCTTTATACTTTGCACAACAGTTGTATGCTGAGGTTCATTTGGGCCTCAACATCAACTACTTGGACCTACCACAATATTATGGTCAGGGGCGTGGTAGGGTTGCTGACAGGGAGGCTTTTCGTCGACCAAATCGACAACCTCAATTTTGTCAGAATTTGGTTGGGGAGAGATTGCCTGCTATCTCCCCAACCCTAGCACCTATTGCAGAGCAGGTTGTCATTTCTTCCCAAAGGGAAGCAATTGACGGTGTTGGTGATATAGCTGCTGCTGCATCTACGATATCTACTGATCGTGTGGGGAGATATTTGATGAGTCATTCTGCACGATCTAGACCATTGGATCATGGTATTGATCCTTATGCTATGGCGGGTGTCCTTTCACCCTCAGACATAGATGGTCTCAAAGGAGAGCAGATGCTTCGGAGTATGGCTCATTGTTTGTCAGATGACCTATTGGAGGCATACGGTTTCATTTCGGCAGAGCTTGGGATCCCGATAAATGAGGTCAGAGGACATGTGAGTAGAGCTCGTTCACATCTAGGATCCAGCCAGGCTACAGGTCCTTCACATCATTCTCATCACTTTGGAAACACTGCACATTTGTCAGATCCACCTACAGATCATTCAGCTGCTGGAGACGAGGGTACACCTACTGGTCCTTCTACGAGTGTTCGACATCATGCATCCCAGGGCTTAGATTTAGTTGAAGATCAGTTGCAGATGGGATCGTCAAGTTTTGTGGATATGCTGGTACATGGAGAAATGTCATCGATGCCATCTCACCTAGTTAGTCCACTACACCCGTCAATACTGGAGCTAGCCAAGGAGACCCGTGATACAGCCGAGTTGACAGATAGGGTCATTGTAGTAGATCCTGCACCACCTGATACAGAGGTATGTATGTGTGTACACACATGCACAATTTAAACTTGTTTAAACTTTAATATTACTTGTTTTACTTAAATGGTAGATAGTCCTAATGTACACATTTATGTTATATATATATTGTAGAGGGAGTTAGCTCATGTTACACCGAGTCTGAGGACGGACCGTGTACGCAGGCGTAATTTGGTTGATGTGACTAATGTTAGTGGACAGGTGAGTTTGAGTTTTTAAATCATGTACCCATGTATATATATAATTTGTACACATGTATATAGATATTTAACATTATTCCAATTTGGCATAATGTAATTAGATTGTGTACATGTCTTGTACTATCTCCAGGGCTCGGTGCATCCATCGGAGCATGATTCTCACTCAGAGGGTCGCTCAATTCGGAGTCGGCATGACAACTCTGGTGGAGCCTAAGTTAATTAATAGGTAAACAAGTTGTTGGTACAAAATGCAATGTTTATTTTATGTTTTCACAATAGCTGCTCAAAATTTTGAATGAAACATGTTGGTAATTTATCTTGATTCTAACTCTTTGGCACATTTCTTTTTCTAGGCTCTATGTACGAGGAGTCATTCTTGGGTACAAAAGGTAAATTTTCTAAGATTCTACTTTTTATGTGTCTCTTGAGATTGCTTAAGGTATGTTCAAATAGTTTGCAAAAGTTTTCTATGATGGCCTAACTTCTTGAATAACTTGTGAAAACTTGAAATAAGTCATGATTACTTGGGATTAATGGCAGGTTTGTTGAGTGTAATGCTACTATGATATGATATGTTCAGATACCAATTTGTAATCACTACTCTTCCTAGTTTATATACATACATATTATATACCATATGCTTTGATACGAATGTGTACAACCTTCATGGTGCCATTAATTGAAAACTCATGAAATGCTTTACATCACTGACCTTTATGCTTGCATTGTATTATTTTTCCCCTGTGACTGCACTTTGTGATCATTATCAACTCTTGATGTTCTTCCTCCTCTTCAATTTCACTGTATCCTTTCTTATCACCTTGCTTCACTTTGCAAAGACACAATTTTGATTTTGTAGACATTAATCCAATGAAAAAAAGGCTTGGATGCTATAGATGTTTCAAGTAAATAGTGTAACATCTTCAACTATCAAGGACCTTGATGAGATCGCAGTCATTAAAGAAGATTATCATTTGGACTGTACATTACATCATAGTCATGAAGAATGTCAAGGCTGACACAAAGACATTACCTTACCTTTTAGCCATTGGCCATTTAAAATGAAAAGAGTTTTCCTTTAAGCATATAATATATATGACTCATTAACCATCTTTAATAGTCCATGACTATCCTTATACTCTCATTGTTATCCTCATCAATTGTCTTTAGTTTTCCATGCATAAGGATTGACAACACCTTAATCAAGACTGTCTTGCATAGCTTGTACTGCTCAGATCATTGTAGACTGTCTTCTAACCTTTGATGATATGAGACAACCCCTGCTTAACTGCCTCTTTGGTATGCATCCTCCATGAAACTAATGCCAAAGTCATCTTGCATAGTCCATTACCTTTTCACTGTGCTTTGTGTATGATTAGACTGTCATGTTGTTGCTTCCTTCGGTTGCCTTTATATGCATCATAAATAACCCTTTACACTTGGTAGCTAGGTTAAGACTTCAACTTCCTTATCTAATTCAACCTTCTTGGCCTTAGCATTGGCATGCTTCTCATTCATGAACATTGGTGAAGACTGTCCCTATATTCTCATGGAGATTGTCCTCTAATTGACAATAATGTATAATAGACAAACTCAAATCTGCTAGCCGTTTCTTTAAACTACTCTTGGATATGCTTGTATTGCAAAGAATGTAACCTGATAATGAGGACAGCAGATGAAAAATCTTCATCTCCTTCCTCCTCTGATGTGTTTTTCATTTCTATTTCATTGTCTTGAATGGCCTTCAACATACTATCTTACTTCAACTTGAAACTATTGTCCCTTGATCACTATCATGCACTTGAAATACTTGAATTTCCTAGCTATGAACTTTCCTCTATATCCTTTTGATCTACCAAAATAAAAGTATTCCTTTTTCTTTTAAAGGATCCTACTACTGTCAACAAGGAAACTCTTATGGTAAACCATAGTAAATCCCCTATTAATATTGTGAAAAGCCTTGTCAAGAAAACAATAGTAAGGTAGTCATAGGCCAATAATCGCAGTCATCATGAGCTCTAGAAGTCAGTCTATAGAAGTGTAGATATTGTCTTATAAAGAACAATGTTACAATGGTAAGGGAAACAATCTAGATGAAGAAAATGACCTTGGTAATCAAGCACATGGCAGCCAATGAAAAATATTGAAGAGGGCAGTCATGTATAGGGTTTTAAGGAGACAAGTTTCTCTTGCCATTGGATAGCTTGATAGAGCTTGGAAGGCAATATGGTGATCTTCAGAGTAATTTAGAAATGAGAAGACTCATAGTAAATATCAAATGCTATGTTTACTTGTGGATTTCTTGCTACCAAAGACCACATAGTGGACTCATTGTTCTTGATGCTAGCATGTTTTAGGTTGAACCAACAAAAAATGCTCTAGATTTGATGAAAATTGGTTAAACGAACAAGGCAGTAGGTGTCATTGCACTTAATGATGTTTTGATATAGTAGATCTAGCTAGAAGTGAAAGAGTAGACAAATAAGAGGTACAATCTATAGATGACAGTCTTAGGTAGTCCTAGAGTATAGTCAAAGGACAACATACTCGAATTTTGTGTGATGAAGATACTTAAAGTACTCAAGTGACATCACAAAATGTCAATACACAATGATAAAGACTATTTTATCCATGTGCAATAGAATTACATGACAGTCATAGAAAGGTGCAATTCAAACTCAAAAGATCAATATGAAAGAAAGTCCACAGTCTAAACAAAGTGAGTGCTCAAAAGAGGACAATGGTAGTTAAAAGTGGCATGTTGAATGCAAGTATTGTTGGTTAAAGGTTTAAGTTTACAATATAGGGAACACATATTTCATGTTAATCTACAAATGAGTCCATCATTGGCTCATTGTAGGGAGAAAACTTATCTTCTAGAGTAGCTCTCCAAGGATGTTTTCATTTGGTAGATCTAGCTGGAAGTGAAAGAGTAGACAAATAAGAGGTACAATCTATAGATGATAGTCTTAGGTAGTCCTAAAGTATAGTCAAAGGACAACATACTCAAATTTTTTGTGATGAAGATACTTCAAGTACTCAAGTGACATCACAAAAGGTCAATACACAATGATAAACACTGTTTTATCCATTTACAATAGAATAACATGAAAGTCATAGAAAGGTGCAGTTCAAACTCAAAAGATTAGTATGAAAGAAAGTCTACAGTCTAAAAAAAAGTAACAATGCTCAAAAGAGGACAATGGTAGTTAAAAGTGTCATGTTGAATGAAAGTATTGTTGGTTAAAGGTTTAAGTTTACAATACAGGGAACACAATTTACATGAAAGTATTGAATAATGGTTTTATTTACATGGGATTTTTTTTTTAATGTTTCTTTTAAAAAAGGAATTTAATGAATGGAATTTGTCTTTGAGCTTTCCTTTATATCCTTTTGATCTGCCAAGAACCTGTTGAATAGTTGTCATCAATTTGTTCATCATATCGAGTTTTTAGATGATACTGCTTGAAAATTTGTTATCTAGTTACCAGGTGTTGATTAGCTTCTTGTGGATAAAATACTGGATCCATCGTATCTTAGCCAAGAAGAGTGTACATTCAAGAACCTCAAAAGAATCTTGGATAATTATGGACCTTAGTCAAGTGCTTGGGTTGGTGAAGCTAGTGGAGCTTATAAGAATGGACATAATCTAGTCACTAATGCTAGTCTTTAGCTTTTGGTATGCTTGTCTTTTGTGAAACTTCAATTTGTTTACTCTAGATTTTGTACAAACCATGCACTTTTAGCTTTCACTATTAATTTTATCAACTTGGTGGATTTTGATTCTATTGTTTTTTGTCGTGGATGTAGTGTTTTCTCCTACCACCAAAAGTGTGGCCACTCAAGTAGAGAGATCAATGTAGGCAAATGTTATTGGTTAAAAATCAACCACCTTATACAAACCTAGTGCCCTCCATTCTGTTGCATGGAACATCAACACACAACAGGCTTTAGCGATCCTACCCATTATTCTAGTTCTCTTTCGGACTCTGATCATGTTAATGAGTATATGACACAAACTGTTGGTTCCTACATTTATCTATGTATGAAAGGAAAAACTGCTATTCACCAGCCATCTTGTGAAGAAACAACTATCTTTCTTGTTGTTCTTTGAACTTTTTTTAAAGTCATATTTGACATGTAAGAGCTTATGATATGTATGTTACAAAAATCTGACTTTGTAATTTTGGCCTTGCCTTGGTATTTTTTGGCTACCATTTTGTAACTGCCTTTTGCTATATATAAAAAAGCTTCATTGTTTTTAGAATATATGTATATTTTTTTTTCTGAACTTGTTTTGTACCAGTCACTTGTGGCTTCATTTCACATGCATAAATGTCCCCACTTAATGTGCATTTTTCCACATGTTTTCATGTTACAAAAATAGTGCACTACTCTTCTAAGGGTAGAGGTAGAGAATGCTAGAAGAATAAATTTGAACACAAATTGTATTGGCAGTCGACTAGTTTTTGAAAACATAACTATTGGAACTACGTCTATCTATGATTATCAATGGATCTACTAGATACTCTATATTGTATTACTATACTTATATTACTTCATTTCTTCTTACCAAAAGAACTTGGCAGCTTAATGTGTGCTACAATTTCCTAGACCCATGTTAAAGATAGTTTGCTTATTTATCTTGCATCATTTAGAAGTAGCATCATACAAATGGATTTTGGAATTGCGTCTATCTCCAGTAATTCATTAGCCATAAGGAATAATTGGCATCATTATTGTTATTAAAATCATCAATTCTATTTGCAATGTAACTTTAATCTATGTGATTGACTAAGACAGATAGAGGCAAATTGAATTTATTTTCTAGATTACTTGCATTGAACTATTGGTCTGCCATCTCAGTCATATTCAAGTCTGTTGGAAGATTGAGGCCCATTTGAATTCTATCATTATTTTTTCTTATATTTTGGGCACTGTGGTTGGCGCATTATTTGTTTGTGAAGTCAGTATTACATACACTAGTTCATCTCACTAGTTTTTTATTTGAAGATTGATAAGCCATACTTCAAGACTGTGAATCTACAAATTCCACAGTTAATATTTAGTAAAAATAAAGTGCCAGTACCATATAATGTATGATTCTAACAATTCTAATGAATAGGGCATTTTGTTTATGAGGATCAATAATGCATAAGTTGAAACGACAACAAAATGTTTACTTTTGCACATTAAGAATTGATTTTGGTTCATAAATCATAGCTTAGAATAACTCCATATTAGCATATCTAATGAATATCTTGAGAAAAATATATGCAAATATCAAGCGTATATATATCAATAATTGGCTATGCATAAAATCAAATTTAAAGGATCCAACTCACTAGAGTTAATACAACGTATCATGCAATTACCCATACACAGTATCTAGCACTAAATGTATATTCAAAACTTTTATTCTCATGCTACCTAATAGCTCACTTCTTCCAAGAGTATCTCATATAATTCAAGCAAATTGACTCAAGAACTCATTGACAATGAGGTCTTTTACATCTGGATACAACTCACTGCCTTCCACACCAATAGATTTGATTTCAAAATTACTTTGATACCCTTTCACATATATGCTGTGAAAGATACCCAAAAAGATATTCCCTAGAAAAATTATCTCTACAATGCCAACAAGTACATGAGTTGTTAATTTTACTTTTCATGGTGAATCTCAATATTTTTAAAAAACAAATCTCTACCATTCAAAACAAATCTGCTTCTGCTTTGGTTTACATGGTACACTAATACCATCAGAAAGTAATAAGAAAATGTTGTTGCTTGGATTGAAACAACAATCAAACAACAAGTAAATCCACTTTGATAGGTCTACATAGAAGTTTGGCGTAAAACAAAAGCAAAATTTCTAGGTTCTCTTTTCACGGCCATCTCCATCGCAGACCTCACCACAACTTTTGTCATGGGGCAGCTAGCTCTATAAAATCCTTTGTATAATTCCTACTGCATTTGATGCCTATTTTCATCATCCACAAGAAAGGAAGTTACTATTATACAAAAAATGATCTGTATAGCTATTATACAAAATCTTGAGACCATAATATACTTAATTGAATGAGATTTTAAACTTAAAGTAACATATACATGATAATATATTTGTTTTGTTGACAAATAAGATGGAATGAACTTGAAGAAAATTTCAATTTAATATAGTTTGGAGTCGTACAATTTGTGTAAATTGTTCAAGTACACCTATGACACATCATGTTATTCAAACCAATTCAAGTGGTTTAGCTTGCTCTTCAATAACATGTAATATTCTTTGATGTTCATCACTATCTAGTCTCCACTTACGACGTCCACGTGCATGTGGAACTGGATGAAGGGATAGGGCAGTAGCAACTACTAGGTGGCTATATTGATATACTTTGTTCTCAAGTTGATAATCAATAAAATGAATCCCATGCTAAATAATTTTGACTTGTTTCAGATATGTCCCTTGCACTAAAACTGAACCTATGGGAACCAACATTCAAAAGTAAGACATAACATTTAGAAGGTCAATACGAGTAACAAATTCAAAATATATATATTCAATAGATAAATCTTGCAAGAGCATCTATTTATTTTGTCAAACCTGTGGGGAACGACATTCCATCACTCATTTCTGATTCTACTAGCTTCCACCTCTCTCTTGTGCAACGCAATAGATAATAACTAACACCTTCTATGTTTCTAGGCTCTACTATGACTGCAAAAATATCTCATGCACCAAATTTACATGGAAAATTTGTAAAAAAAGGAGTTTCACTATCATTTAAGTATATATAAATTTACTTAAAATAAGTAGAAAAAATTATTAAACGATTAAGTTACAAATTTACAAAAGCTTATACATGTACAATATAAATATATACACATACATACCCTTTTTAATTAGTCCTAAAATATGGTCATAATCAATTGAAATCAAAGGAATGTCTTCAAAGCTTTCATCTTCATCTTCATTGTATGTGTCACTAACATCTAGTGGCACCAAATTCCATCCACTGACATATCCTTGTTGTTGGTTGTTGCATTCATCATAGTTTTCTAAAATGCAGTCATAACAAAAACATGAGTAATCCCTAGTCTACAATGTCCATGGGAAACTATTTGTACTCATGACATAATGCAAAGATATTGTTTTCTCTACCCTCTTGCATCCATGCATTGATCTTCTATCCACACCTACAAAAATTAATTTTGTATTAAAAAATCATAATTTAATATAAATATATTCAAACTAAAATAAATAAACTTGAATGTACACATATATGTATGTTTAAAGATTTAAATATAAACAAAAACATACTTGATATCTCCCAAAAAACTCTATGTGGAATGGATCGGTTGTTTGTTGAAGATGTGCCAACCTCATTTGATGCAAAGTGTTTCTGACACCATTCAACAACATCATGCGCATCTTTTATACGATCTCCTTCATAATTCAGTTGATGCTTTCTTAGAGCACGTTTGATGCAAGCTCCTGCACCATCATGTTCACCCTTTCCGTGTCCACTCTCAAAGAAGCTCCAAACATGTGGTATGTTGTCATTTCGATGATATCTACAAAGTGCATAAAATGGCCTTGAAGATTTAAATTGTGAAGCACATCCATCTGACCATACAAAATGCTTTTCAATTTTGACACCCCTGATTGCCAAATATTCAAAAAAATTCTTGAAGAAATGTTGTACAAATATAGTGTCGTGCTCTTTGTCATCACTAATATAGAAGTGATATTATTTCTTAATGACTTGTTCCTCAGATGTACTATCAACACCATCCAAATCCATTTGTGCATGCCGATAACACACATGCACCATAATAGTGATCTGCTCTGAAAAATAATATTGTGATTGAATCTCTTTTTGATGTACAAAAGAGTAATTCTCTGCAAATTCAACTACTGATAACACTGTTCCAAGTGGGAATGTATCTCTTAATGTCTGAAACTATTGTCCTTTCCACTTAGAAAAGAAAGCATGTTGTATATATGGTTGTATTAATTTATGAAACTTTTCCATAAATTTTCCAATAGGTATCTCCTCTTCTACATAATCTAACCTTGTTGATCCTTTGCCACTTTTGGTATGAAACTTGATATACTTGTAACTCTTGCAATTTACCAACTTTGTCAGGTCGGTATCTTCATCTCACAAAGAAATTTTAGCCAAATTTCCACATGTTTCGCAGTGTCCTTGTATTCAACTTATTTGATTGGTTGCATTATCATCATTTGATTTATCACATAGGATGGATGCTACGAACTGACTTGCTTGTCTAGGAGGCGCATTATGAATACCATCACTTTCTTCTCTAATCTTTTAGAACACTTGATAGTAGAGATCAAATTTAATATGATAACAACAACAAGAAGTTTCAAAAACCTTGTTTGTTTTCACATAGTATGGATTTAACCTTTGAAACGTTGTTTGCCCAATCTTTATATGTGGATTTGAATTACAAAACATTACATACATCTCATGTTGTGTTATGTCTAGCCAATGTTTTATATGTAATTCATTATTATTGGGCCCAATCTTGTGTCTGATAACATCTCTACTATTTGATGAAGGACGGGTATGATCATTCCAAAAGGTTGAGATGAAGTTCCTAAAAACATCTTGAATCCTGTCAGATCGAGGAGCTCTACACATAATTGCCCAATTGCCTTCTGAGGTACTATCATCAAGAATCTTTCTCCTTTTGACATATTGTGTCAATGTCTTTTTGCTGAAACCAATCTCGGTTGAAAGTGAAGAGATTTGTGTTTTTTTGGCCATTTTTTCACTTAAAATTGATGTCAAGATGACTCTTCTTGAAATTGCCTTATTTGCTGATCGAGACTATTTCCCAACGGACCCCAAAACTTTTTTCAAATTTTCAACAATGTCTTTTTGTAAGTGTGAACCTTTCCTCTTTTTCGTACGTGTATCTACACCCAACAATTGTAATGGCTCTTGTAGCTCATTACTTAGAAGTACAATTGATAATAGTTGGGCTTGATCGAGTGTATCAAGGTTATTGAAATGAGCAATTATTTGCTTTGTAATTTTGTTCATTGACCTCCTAGTACTATTTCTAGGTTGTTCAGCATAAAACTTCAATTTTTCCATATCCATTTGAAGTAAATGATCTAAATTTCTAGAAGAAATTTTTCTCTTCACCTCTTTAGCTATATTCATATGCTCATCCATGATGGTATCCCGAAGTGATCTTGACCCGTCTCCAATATTCATTCCTTGCACTTGGGCCTCCTCCCTAACATCAACTATATGTTCTTCAGCCTCATTTTCTCTAGTATCTAAATTTAACTCGACTTCTACTTCAATTTTTGTATGTTGAGCCCCTACACAAAAACACATAGAATAAATTTAACATATGGAACTTAAAGGATGATTTTAATTGATCACTAGGTGGATCTTGACTATGATAAATTAAGCTGTAGTTTTTAAAATATACCTAGTCTTGCAAGAAAAGGATGAGACTGGGTTGCTTAGGATAACTATGAAGCATAAAATTTTGTTTTATCTTTAAGATCTAATACTTAACTCTATTCTTAAGAGAGATTATAATTGGTCCAAGTACAATGATAGTTCTAAGGGAAAAATTTGCAAGGCAGATTATGGTTCTCATGACCAAAGGAGCAACCATTTGAAGGACAACATTGAAGAAAACAACTATGATCATCCATAGGGAACAACAGACTAGGGTGACAAAGACAAATGTATTGGAGGTGACAAGGTACCAAAGTACTTGAGGTCATGGAGGGAAGTATAATCTTAGTTGCAATTTGTTTTTCTAGATTGGAGGTTTCACTGCATTGATGCAACATCATAAACTCTTGGTATTGTAATGATACAATTAGTGACTCACATCAATCTAGAGAAATCATTGACATGGAATAAAGAATGCACTAGTGTGAATGGTAAGGAGAACTACAGACTTGTTTGCTATATGTCAGTGATAAAGACAAGGTACAACTGAGACTAACATGTCAGCAAATCATGATTGCAGACTTACCAAGCCCGACTCAAACTTAGATCCAGGATTCCTAACCACGTCTAAACACACTACATTTGAATAGGAAAATATCATGAGTGTAGGGACTTATGTGGATTTGTCTCTATGAAAAGTATATGACATAAAATATTAACTAAAACATGCATTAGAATCTCAACATGCAAAGGTAGAAAACATACAAGACTCATAATTGAAAATTACCTAGTTGAAATTTCAAAAGCAAGACTATTCTTTCAAGTGAATATCATCCATACTTTCAAATGTGTAAGTTATGACCTATCACAATTGATGATATAATCAATCCAAAATTCAAGACTGTGAAAATTGCCATGCTCCTTTTTTTAAGGGAAACTCCTTTGGATTGATACAAAATCAAATTTCAATACAGTCCTGACTTAAACATTTCTTTTTAAAGCCTAATTGGTCTAATTTGCAGCAATACAATCTTGACTTAAACATTTCTTTTTAAAGCAACATATGTTGGGTTTTAGATATGATTTAAAACCATTAAAGGGGTATCCAAATTACTAACCATATCCATAGAAGAAGGTTTATACTGAGAGTTGTGTTTGACAGTCCATAGCTCTTCCTACTAGCTCCTATCCCTATTTCTAAATGGATTCATAAATGAATGTGTGTACATTACTTAGTGGATCTCTATTTTCCTATCAATTAAAATGCTAATTAGGTGTTATACAAGAAAAGACAATATTGCTTAGAATGGATTATAGGAATAATTGTGTGCTAAATTCTATGTTTCTTATTTGCAGACCTGATTCATAGAGGCATGATTTGCTTCTATGTGCCAATTCCAGACCATTCCATTCTCTTGGTTGTGGCATGCAAGACAACCATATCTTAAGAACATTTGGTAGTTATGGTGTGTGATATTGATATTGATTTTTCTACTTGTTATGATCTCAAGATTGTCATCACAAGTATATCTTAATCTAAATAAACATGAAATCAATTATTAAGATTAATCATATTCGATCAATCTCATAAACCAAATGCTATTTAGGTTCATAAATCACAAGGTCCTTGGGGTTTTCATCCCTTCACCAGTTCAGGAAAAAATTAAGGAATGCTGGGATGTTACAGAAAACCTACATTCTTCTATCAGCATGTCTATGGCAATGGATTGAACCATACAATGCATGTTATTGTGTGACCATCTTTGGTGAGAGTTAGGAATGGTCTTACATATACTTTAGCAGTATGAATTGTCTTGCCCGTTTCATCACTTTTTGATCCTATTAATGAAGGTTCCTTCATGCAAATGGCTGATAGATTGGTTCCTATCACCTGATATATTTCAATAGATCCCTGTGAATTTTTGTCTCTAGTTTTTTGGCAGTCTAGAGAGGCCATCTAAGAGTTTCCTTTTTTTTATCACCATATCCACCTTTGGAAGCAGGGGCTCTACTATTTCTAGAGGAACCTTGACCAAGGGAGGGTTGTCCTCTGGTTTATATTTCTGTCTCCATGTTGAGAGAATATTTCAATAATCTTACATCTTATGCTTGCCAACCATCCAGCTTTCTAGATACTAGAATTGATATTTCTGCATGAAACAAAGCTTCTCCCCTCTTTCATTTACATGGGGTTTCATCTCCATGGATGGACTAAAAGATATAGAATTATTGATTAATGAATTTGCAAAAAACTAATAGAACCAGCAGAGAAAGAGTTGTTGAACAAACCAACTAGCAATGAACATAAGCTAGCCACAAGATCATCAAATGAGCCTGATAAAGTCTAAACTAGAGCCTATCATAGAAAAACCACATGAAAAGCAGAATTCTATAGGTAAGATTGTTGTTCAGGATACAAGACTAAAAAATAATATTTCTATGCAAATTATAAACTGGGCTTTGGAATGTAAAAGTTGATCGATATTCTCAGTGACAAGATTGACGTTCCTAAAAGTCCTCACAACATCTTGAGTTGTTTTGAAAGAGTGATTAAATATTCAACCCTTCGTAGGAAATGTGGTTGTACAGGATAGGTAGAATTTGAGGCTGGAAAATGGCTCTTGTGGCCAAATCAAGGGGAGCTTTTGGGCTATATCTAGCATAGATGCATTGCAATATGAATCTGATACATGCTGAGATATATCTTTAAGATTCAAGGTTACAATCCCTCTATTATTATAATTCTTGTTGGACTGTATCATGTACCCATCAGGTTGTGATGCAAATATATAATCGAAGTTTGATTTTTAAAGTTGGTTTCATGCTTTATATTTTCCCCATTTTTATTATTATTAAGAGTTACATATCTATAAAGATGTTGGCTATTAATATTCCCCATACATCCATCTAACACCACTTGCAACACAAGTCTGATGTTGGCTTAGAATGGATTATAGGAAGAATTGTGTGCTAAACTCTATGTTTCTTATGTGCAGACCTGATTCATAGATAGTTTGTTCACTAAAGTTATTCTCCCTCCAACAAACAACATCACAAAAGACAATGTTGATCAGTAAGTGTTGTCCAAATGATTTCCAAGATTCATATTGAAGGCACAACAAAGAGCATCATAATGGTCAAGCTCAATGTTGCCACAATAAATTATCATCAACATAGATAGTTGGGGTATGAAGGTATTGTTATAATTCTAATCAATTATCATCTTTAATGTGACAAACTCTGCCTCCTTTGAGTGTAGCATTGGACTCGGTACTTCATAGAAGCTTCCATAGATAGGGAACATGCCTACCACATAATAGTGGACAGTATAATGTCATGATTCACTATAGAATTGTTGATCCTACATAGCTAAAGGATCATAGATTCTACAAACACCACCAAATAATGACTGTCATTCAACAATCAGGCCTATTTAGACTTCTTAAGACTGTCCTCTCCTAAATATTTTGTCATACAATATCAAAGGACCCTCCTAGACCTTAAACATAGTTTTATTGGCATGAAATACAATTCAACATATGATTCTTGAAAGGTTGTTGCAATCATTAACCATAGGAAACTCTAAAATGCACTATACACTCAGCCTTGTCTATGACTATAACAAGTCTACCATACAGGACAGCGGCATAAAAAGGTCTCAAGCTTTCAGATTTTTTATAAACCCTAGCTTTAAAAAGTGTCTTAGAAATCCTTGACAACATATACAAAAGGATTCACCTATCAATAATGCCAACTCCTTCATCAAATTACTCAAACCCTTACTGTTCTCTATCATCCCCAGTATGGAATCATACAAAATCCAGCCTAGGGCATCATGGAATGATAAACAAACTTAATCCTTTGGGTCTGCAACTTTGCAACATGAAAGTACACAAACATAGGTATGTGTAGGATCATCATGGAAAAAATAGGCCCTTAAGTGGAAAAAAAATCAGAAAAATCAGAGTTAGGCAACTTGATGTAAAAATTTGAATAAGTTATCTATATTATTTCAAAAATATGTAAGAATAGAATCTGTAGAAAATTGAATGTAGTTTCTAAACTACTAGGTTTTCCAAAAAACAAAAAATCTATTTGGTGAAAAATTTGAAATTTCAATGCAATGGTACTTTTAAATGTTAGGGAAAAAATAAGAAGTAGGTGTTTGTCTAACTACCCTAACCATAATAAAATGATAATATATTTTATAATATTTATATGAAAGTAGAGGACCCATGCCCTAATGCATGCATACTTTTGTAATTTTTTCTAAGTAAATAATTAATTATGATTTTTGACATAAATTTTAAAAAAATATAAAACCGTGATGTCCGACCACCTAAATTTTGTAAAACTTCATGAAATTCAATTTTTATTTTTTAATATAGTATGCTAAGCATAGAATGTGATACAAAGTTTCTTTGATTCAAAAAATATGATACCATTTGAAAGCTATAGATGTTTTTCAATCAGCCTATCAATCAGAACTTTAGTTGTAATTTGAATAGAAAATGAATAATAATTACTTATTAAATTCAAAATAAAGCATAATTTATATCAGTGGAAAGCTAAGAATCTCCTTTAAAAACCCTTTTTGTTTCATCAAATTTGGGTAAGAAAATAGTCACCAACCACATACCCATCATATTGCCACTTTTTGGCCTATCATGATCTTGCACATACCCACATATGCTTTATTTCACCAACTTTTAGATTTTTTCCCACCGTACAAAATAATGAATTCAACAATTTTAAATGCCACTATTTACCCTCATAGGATTTCTGGGGGTCTTCAATAAAAATGCTATAACTTTTGACTTTCTCAATGAAATGAAACAAAACAAAGACCCGATTAAAATAGATTCAAACCTCTACCACATCCAACAAATCTCAGGCCCATTAGTGGTCTATACATGTCGTACCATCTCAAAGAACAGTGAAAATAGGTGTTAAAAGAAGGGTTCTTTATTAATTCTCCTTCTCAAATTCAATAAATCTTCATCCACACCAATTTACATAAGGTATACCACAATTTGGATCCTAACCATCTGCATAAGGTATTCAACAAATTGTATATTATACAGTGATAAACTCACTTGAAGTAAAGGAATTTGGAGGTCATAAGATGCCAAGAGATTAACAAAATCAACTGGTTAGTAAAAAAAGATCTGCACTAACTATTTATTGAATTCTGGACTCGTCTTTTTTTTTTCACATCATAATTTCAAATTAGAGAATTTCAGATTTAAATTTTCTGTGTCCATTTGCAACAACAACCTTTAATGATTATTCCACGTGTATATATATGAGTCTTCTTACAATATTTTCCCAAAATCCATATTTGGTGGAAATTTTCTCATAATCTCTGCTCAATTTACATAAAAGATGGATGTTCTGTATTAATATAAATGTTGTGTTATTGTATTTAATCATATTTTTTTAGTCTAATCCTTGAGGGGGCATTACATAGGATGGTGGTGTTTGTGAGAAAGACACATGATATTTTGTCAAAATCTAGTGAGAAGAAATGGATCTAAAGGAATTTCATAAAGATATGACAACCTGCTGTAAGTGTGAGAGTACCATGCCATTGCAATTCAGTCAACAACCTCACTGATATATAGAGATATACTGATATATCGAGATATATGTGAAATACTTTAAAGATGTTATGTATCTTAATCATATACTCATATTCTTCATAAATTTCTAAGCCCAAATGAAATCA